>JAQIXP010000483.1:0-25561 GCA_034700285.1 Proteroiulus fuscus
CCCCCCCTTTAGATATATCCTATAGTTACCCTATAATGTTTCAATGAGTCAGCATTCACAACTCAGCATTGTGAAGTCAGGGATATCATCTATTCTAACAACATTAAGAAGTTGACAAATTTTTTAAAATGATCTACATAAAAGGAGTAATCAGAAAGCGCAGCCTGGTGTTAGATCAGCAACATTAAGTCAATTACATGGTTGTTTAAGCATCATAAATGAATCATTTAGATGAAGTAAGTGGTGATGCTCAAATTCAAACCACTCGTTTGTTGTAAGGATGTAAAGATATATGAATAAAAAATTAGTATAATGAGGGATTTTTTGTATGAACAAAATTTGACCAGTTTTTTTAAAAAAAAATTACTTATATTTCCTATACGAGCGTATAATCTCTCCCCAATGCAATGCATTTCAACCAATTTTCAAGGATAAGAATAAAGTGCCTGTAACTATTTATTTTGCTGGTTGTTGGATAATTGATTGCTGGACAAACTTAAGCACTCAGCTGCACTTACACTCACAATCAGTATAAGCCTAAACCGGTGCAAAATTCCCTCGGGAATAATTCTAAGGTGGTCAATTTGTAAATGCTCATTACTTCCATATAGTTTGACTTCGGCACCAGAGGGGTTGATTTTTGGCAAAAAAATAACAGTAGCAAAAATACTGCATACATGTACTATAATAGAGGCTTTCTTCTTTAGAAATTGTCACTATACTTTTTCCATCACAAGCTAGATCACTTTATCGGACTGTCGTCTAAGAAAATGCGATTTTCCACCTGAATGTGAATCTGATATTATGAAAGTGAAATGAGTACCGTGGGCCGTGTAAAAACTCTCCAGATTTCCAAAAAATTATTGCGGGTTATAAGTTTCAATACACGGTAGGATTGGCCTAGTATCCATGCAGAATTTCAATTAGAAAATCTTCCACTCCACCCCAACTGTCAACATGGCAACATCCCAGAATTCGCCAAGAAAAGCATAACACGATGTGCACTACATACGTTATAAAAGCAAAGGCACATTAGTTCTGCTTTAGTAGTGTACATGTAAGTAGCAAAATTCTAGTTTCTTTTGGAATCTCCTCAAAGCTGGATGCTCTTTGCCCGCTTGCTTTTGCTACACACATACTTTGGTATAATGGTGAAAACACCGTGAACTTTAAGCTGGTTTTCTATGCACATGCATGCATGGGATATGGCCATAGTTTATCGATCTTGAGAAACGTCATTTTTGGCGACTAACTGATCAAGATAAAGGCTCCACTTTTGCGGTTCCATGTATATACATCTCCAAGAAAGCCATAAGCATGTACGTTGGATTTCTTAGATTTCGTTTCGTTTTTTTATCAGCTAGCAAGTGCTATTGGATGACTGCGGTGGCCGGGTGCAAATATTGATGCGTAAGTCACGATTGCCTTGCAGTCTTTACAATATACTTTCTTATATTTCTGCTCGTATGATTCCATTGCAATCGGCAAAAACTGTATTAGCTTTAAATTTACATAATAAGCATTTCTGCGAATTCTGCCTATTCATTGTTTAGCAAAAGAACGAAAGGGAAATGAGAAGATAAGTGCCAATTGTCTTATAGATTATAGTTACTCCAACGTTGGTGAACTGGATCAGTGAAATCTTGATCTGTATTTCACAGTATTTGGTTTACGCTGCCCCTAATTAATTTACTTGTGAACATGCATCATAGAAAAGGTATAAGCCCTAAGCCGTTATACTATTCTAAGTATTATTTCTGTGACATAATCTTACAGGATTTATTTTTGCCCTGTTCAAATGAGAGGAAAGCATATATGAATTTTAGATGAAAAACTAAACATGATTGTGTGCGTGGAAACATGGGGAACGTAATATATTAATGGTTAATATTAATAATAAAAATAATAATAAAATTAATAATTAAAATTAATATTAAGTTAATATAATGTTAATAAAAAACTATAAATAAATCAGATCTAATAAAATCTATAATAAATTATTATTTTAATTAAAAAGAAATAAAAGTGAATTTAGTGAGTAGACTAATTAGTTATATGTACAAATTACAAAGATATAAATAACTACAATAAAAACTAAATATACAGGAAAGTAAATAAAATCCTGAATTTCGCAGATAGAGTGTATATTATAAATATAAGCAAGAGCATATACAGCGCCATTTTTGAACTTGTGTCGTTGACCTATCAGCTGATGGCCAATGGCCGCCGGCTTCGTAATTTAAACGGTATTCCTTATTAGTCAATAGTCAATACTACATTAGCCTAATTTTGTTTAAATAACCCCACCTAATTATTGGCCACTTAAGGATATCCACTGATGCCACTTGACATAGCAAATATAGGGGCAGTAAATAGTGGCTTCTCCTAGAAGCAAGAAAATCAGCAGTGATTGCCTATTTACAGGATAACAACCGGATATTTACTGAGACTACATGCTTTTTCTTCAAATGGAATAGGCTTTGGTTTCAAACCTAATAATAATAATATAAGTAATACTATAAGATATAGAACTAACAACGTTGCTAGCCCAAGTAACGTTATACGTGCCCATTTATATTGATTAAAAATTTTATACTGGCTGAGTGCACCAACCAAAGATAAATCTCCAGTTAACAAACAAATAGTTATGGATAACTGTTTGTGCATAAAAAAAACCTTCTAACTATTTGTTAAAATGTATTTTAACTGTTGGTTAAACCCTAACAGAGGTTAGTGCACTCGGCCGTATAAACCAAATAAAGATGGTGGAAGGTTAAACTTATATGTTTACGGTACCGGTAGTAAAATAGAAACGGCTAAATTTACTCCGTATAAAGCAGTTTTGCTTTATTATTTCGTGAGTAAATATCTCTCTTAAAATATCACGATGACGTCACTGAACAACCCCTGTAGTCGATTTCATTATTTTTTGGCCTTGGCTCGCCACCTAGCGTCCACTTTGATTTCATGGTTTGCAGTTGCCATCCATTGGTTCACTGTGATAATGGAAAATTATTGGTTAGGATTCATCTGCTACTGAAATCCTAACCCACGAGTTTCCATGCCACATAGGACTAACGGAAGCCCACATGGATGGCAATTAAAATTTATTGGAACAGACTATAGTTAACTGAGGCATCTATTTCATTCTAGAAATTTACACTTCAGTTTAGAAACAAAAAATAGCAGCTTAAGACTGAATTGAACCTCGTTTAAAGTAATGTAGACAATGGTATGGCTCTCAGTATAAAGCGTTGATGTCAAGCGTTTAGCCAGCAGCCCCTACAGACCTTTTCAAGAATAATGTAGGCTATACCCTAAATTATTCATGAAACATTTGTGTCAATTTCACGAGCTCTATGACACCTTGAGAAAAATATAGGCCTATAATGTCAAATCAACTCATTATAAATTCTATGTCAAACTGTCTGTTCTACAAGGTGAATCAAGCATCATAAAAGTCTGGAGAAGGGTTGGAAAATCATAATATTTGCTCAGTTATAAGTGGTGAACAGTTAAAAAAACACTTACGACATTAGTATAAACTGCCTGAAACCAGTTCTTTAACAATTCATTCAAAAAAACCTAAACTAACAAAAAAAAAAGTTATTTTCAATATTTTCCTGTAATTATATTTTCATTGACGTTTCATGACGCATATTTCATGATGAATATTTAATAAATTAAACTTAAATATTCCATAATATATAACATTTCAAGCTAGGAATCTGACGTCATATACTATTGGGGAGCCCATGCAATAATACAAATTATCCTATAGGTGTTAAACGTGTGGATAAATCCCGTAACTTCGGAGTGTCCCTCATTGAAATCAAGCCATAATCTGTATTTTTGCTCAAAATTAAAGGGGGGGATGGTTATAGAATTATTGTTTCCTGAATAATGGGTCCAAAAATAATTCCCATTACTTTTTTCGTGATATGTGATCCCCTCTCTCCCTCGTGACACCCAATAACAAGAAACCAACCCCCATACCCCATTTTACTTTTGTTTCGTAACGCTTACACATTTTTCTCCAGCAATTTTTAAAATTTTTCAAAAGATGTAATTGGCAAAATTGTTTCCTTTAAATTTTTAAATTATAGCCATGTACTTCTAGAAATGAAAACGTTGTATTTTCATGTTGGAGGCCTCAAATGGAGTTTCCCCTTTAATAAAATGTTTATAAATTATTAAATTTTCTATAATTTTAAACCTTTTAAATTTGTTTATCTGACTTTCGTTTGTCAGTCACGAACACGTTCTCTTTTTTATCCCTTATTTAAATATTTATGCGAGCAGAATATAAATGTTACACCATTACAATACACCTACAAGCACCATTGTGAAAATTTTCTTTCTGTGCAGCATTATGAAAATAGTATTTTGAATCCCCATGCAAGACTTTTGCCTATAAACACGAGTATAAGGATATATCAGTTTATTAATGTTTAAACAAAGCTGTCATGTATACCTCGTATGCATTCATATAACTAATAAAATTTCGCTTTTGCCAAGATTAATTGCTGGTGGCACTCTTGCTATTTAACGATTTCATTAAAAATGAAAGTGTAAGCATTTAGATTGTTTAAATAAACAATTCAATTTGGGGTCGACGTTTATTTAAAGGCACACATGGGAATGAAAACGAGTGGGTGCACACTTAAATAGTCTCATGAAAAATGTAAACAACAAGCGGGTATAGGCCTATATGTCGCTAGTCTATAGGTTTTTTGCACCTGATATTTATTTAGTTAACAACATAAAGTCAAGGGGATCAAAAGTACAAGATTTTAAAGTATATGAAACATCTTTGCATATATCACTCCACTTTTTTATGCTGACCACCGAGTTGCCATTGGTTATTGTAGTTATTGTATTTATGAATTTGTGCAATTAAAAGCTGATTGTGCTTATGAACTGGCGAACATACTTCCTACTATAGGGCATGAAGAACATTTTATAGATTATCTAATAGGATTATGTCTCCTCTCACTAAAATTCCTTGTGCACCAAATAAAATTCTTTTACCAACCCTATTTTATTTATGGTAAGTTTGATTCAAATTTTCCATAGCATTCTCACATCAACTTTCCTTGGACTATCATCTAAATGAATTTGTCATGAGGTGAGACTTTCCCATTAATTATATTTTCCTAAAACCAAAATTGTAATGAAATTTTTTAAGCATTGCCAGAACGAGAATATATAATGTGCCTATTATAGCCATACCACACCTGACCTTTTTTTGGTCAGTGATCTTGAAGTGATCTGGTGGTCACAATGATGGTCTTTTTTGCCATAAAATTTAAATAAATTCAAAATATTTGCCTTGGAATTTTTCTGGCGATATTCTAATCTATACAAACACTTGCAAAGCCTAAATAAAATAGCAATTCGACAAGGGTTACATAATTTTCTATCTGCTAATATTGTCATGTGATATCCGACCAAAATCGATAACTGAAGTGTTCTCATTAAAACACTTTTTATATCAATAATATATATATTTTCAATTAAAACAACGTTCAGAAAGTTGCATGCATAGGCCTACTCATCAATTTGATGAGCACAGAATATATCCATTAATGGATTACTTGCGTGCAGCTTTGAATATCCCTCATATTTAACAATGTCTAGTTCTGTTTGCAATCCATAATAGAAAAGTAGATACAAACAACATTAAAATTTTTCAATAAGCACATACTGCAAAAGAGGATGTGTCCTAAAGAACAATGCTAGGGCAGGGCTTGCAAATTTCCATTCTGTACATGCGGAGTTCAATAATTTATAGATAAATTTTCATCAAAGATTTGGTTGGGTGCACATCCTGCTCTAACGACTCGTAAACATTTTGTGGCAAAATCAATATAATTAATTTACTTTTTTATGGCTGATTGGATCTGGCATTTATATATTGTTAAAGGTTATTTGTCTTTTAAAAGGGAAGAATAAGGCTTTTTTTTAATAAATACTTATAATATAAGACAAGATTACGTCTTTGTAATTAAATATGGATCGTTGCACTAATTATCTTAATCAGCAGTATTTATATACTATTGATTTCAGCAGGTGGTTAATTCCAATACTGGTTATATATCGAACTACTTAACGATAGTGCTGTTTATTTATAAATTTGTGGCATTTTTAAACCTTAGAGAATTTTGTTATTTGGATTTTCTTATAGTTCACTATGTGGTAATGTCATGCACATAAAGCAATTTGAAACTATTTCCCAGAATGCATGGTGACTAGTCAATGCAGTTTTGTCGATTTCAATCACTAAAAGGACCGAACTACTTTATTTACTTGATTAAAAGATAAATTCTTTACTGTTCTGGAAAAGTGCTCGAGTATTTACAACAGGTCATGGTTGGAGAAACAGACTATTTATATTTTCACAATCTTTTTCTCCTTTTACATGTAGGAACAAATGAAAGTTTTCCTATATCTTTAAGAAAATCTAGTACTTTTACACTAGCTGGGCCTACACATTTAATTATAAAGTTGTTAATAAGTACGTATAGTGGGGCCATGGAATGAGGTCTATACAGTTCACTGTTCACTACAGTTTGTATTTGATACTGCCTAAATTTCTTGACAAAAACTGCTTCACAAAATCAGACACGAACTTCAAATATTTAATCATATTTATAGCTTAATATTAAGACCCTCACATAAAAGCTTGAGTTTTACAGCTTAATAAATTTAAATTAATCATATAATTTCTTTGAAAAATCCCTTCCTTTAAACTACTTATACCATGCATGTTGTCAATATATATCGTAAAGCTTTTATTAATTAAATGGCCGTTATATAATTCATTCTTCTGCCCATATAGATTTATGACATTTAATTAATGAAAACTGTACATGCATGAATCTTACATGCAAAAACTAATCAAAAAATATAGATTCTAGCTAGTATAGCTATATAATGCGAGTGACGTGTCATTTTTGTTATGTATTCGTGGAAATCACGACAACAAAATTCGATATCAAATCTTTATGAAAGCCCATCACGCGATATAGTTTACGAGTGCAGTATATATACACATCCTTCAAAAATTCTCTAGAGAAAACTCGAGATTTTCCTACTTTAAAAATTGATTGTTTGGCAAATTAGAAATCTATACGACTATGCATTTATATATAAGTGTGATGTGTCATTAATAACAGTTACACCATTTATAATTAACCATTCAAAAGATTAAGCTCTTTAAACCCCATTTGTTCAAGTCAAGCAGCCTTTGACTTTGACAAAAAGAAACAACAACTTAGGCACATATATGGCATCGTATTATGCATCATTTTCAAAGCATTTAAAGCCTACATGTTCCTGAAAAGCTGACAAAATCAAATCCTCTCAAATCAATACATATAGCCATTTTTTTGGGATGCACCCCACAGTTGCTTCACTGTAAAAATGGAACTCGAGTACGTCATTTTGAGCCAGTATTAAACAAAGATTAAGTTTCAGAAATTATGTAATGAATACAAATTGCAAATTTAAAGCAACATTTGGATGACTATAAGTCAACCTATATTTTATCTTAAAAGTTCTAATTCTTTTTATACAACATTTGTTTCAGTATGTAAGAGGAAACAGCTCACCAAAGTTCAAAAATGAGCAAATCTGGTGGGAAATTTGCTCTCTAAAGTTATAATAAGGCATCATTGGAGTGGAATTATAAAGGCATTATATATCAGTTAAATATATTAATGCAGCCTAACTCTTGTGAAACTTAAAAACTGAATGAATACTCCTTTCATCACATAGATTTTAAATCATAAAATAAAGAAAGCAACATGGCACAATTAAAGTTACCACACATGCATGACATCCTATTCTCGCTATTCATGTGATTTATGGATTCGTTTCAATTGTTTGACAGCTACACGAGAGTATCTATAAATCAATTGCTTTTTTTTCAAAGCTTTTTTTATTGTAAACTTTTTAATTAAGATAATTTCTCTTTTCAAATTTTTTTCTTTTCTTGATTTATATATAAAGTGAATGTTCGCACCAAGCAATTAAGACATTTTTAAAGTCCTGGCTACTTTGAATCAAGGATAGATTGCATAATTCCTTAAAAGTTTTAAAAAATTCTGTTGTGTATACGAGCATATAAGGACTTCCATGGAAAGAATGTCTTATTCGTATTATAGAACCAGCTCATATTACATGATTCTTATTGAAGGCTCATAAATCATCAAAAAGAAATTGTATATATATATCGCGAAGCAAAAATTCGTCATACAACGAATGTGCCAATTATTATGAATTAACTGATGCCCATGTCAAACTTCCATTAAAATAACTAAAATCATCATTACTGAAATCTATTTTTTGATTTCCGTCTCTGGCCTATAACTTTTAATGAAATTTTCCCTGACTTTCCCTTACTAAGAATAAAAAAATTGCAAAATTTTAATGATTGTATATGCTTCAAAAATAAATCAAGCAGGGTTTATAAACTTATTTGGAATCTGAACTTGTTGTAAACACACTTACTTATTTTACATAATTTTTAAAGAATTTTTAAAGACTTACACTGTTTGACTTTCAGTCCTTCTACTTTTGCCTGATATTTTTCTTCAAATAAACAGCTAATTGGAATTGCATTATACATTGGTTTTCTCTGGGATTGCCTGACTTCGTAAATCAGTCGAAACCCTGTAAATAGAAAACAAAATGGCGTCCATAAAATAAATTGTCATACTAAGTATAGCAATCATCATTTTATCATGCATTTTTTTGGAAAATATATTGTAAGCTGTGATAAATTCTGTTTATGGCTGCAAACAAGATCAATGAATCAATACTTGCAAATGGCTCCTATTAAATTTGCACATACTTAAGCAATAAGCTAGTGAATATATTTACCCTAAACCGAAAATGATAAATCAAGATCGAATGACAGCAAACTGAGAATGTAAAAATCAATGCTTATAATAGTTACCGGATTCAGAAGTAAAAGCATGGTTACCTATCTGTACATGTTGCAAAAGAATTGCAATTATCTTTTAAAACAAATTGTTATATATAGTGCAATTACTAATAAACCTGGTTGATACCACACCCAAAAGCAACGCTTTATTGATTTTTCTCTTTATTAGCTTTCTTTAAAAGAAAACATTGTCGTATGCTGCACACCTAATAAATCATATTTTAATATGCATACATGTAAAAGGCTACGAAACTAATGCATCCACACAACAGCAATCTTTCAGGTCAACTTAGAATGCCAAATTGCACTTTCAGCTTAGATTGTACAAATTATACCAGCAAGGGGTTTGTTAAATTAGCCTCCTACACGCTTTTAATTGCTACAATTTTGAGCTTCACGTGATCAACTGCAGTGGTAACACGAAAACACTCATTCAGTATGAAATGTTTTAGCTTTCCATTAAAATTTTTCTTTAATACATGTACTAATGTTTTGAATACCATTTTTAAATAATGGCGCTATTATAGTTTATCATTAAAACTTTCCAGTTGAGTATATCTTCCATAAATGCCATTAACACTCAGGGGGAGAAGGGGGGTCTGGCTTTTGTTAACATGCGGTGGAAGGGATACTATAGTGATACCGAGCAAAAGAACGGCGTAAATATCCCATTACTGGCAATTACAAAGTCAATGGAAATTTACGCCGTTCTTTTGCTCGGTTTCACTATAGAAATGTTAACATTAACAATCGATCTGCCGTAAAGTTTATTAACGCTGCATACGCAATAACACCAATATAGTCATCCCCGGTACCCTATACAAAATCCCATTACAAAAGGTATACATACAAATATTATATTAGTTTATATTGGAGATTATATACGGTATATATTGGTCTGTATTAGTAAGTGTAATGGGCATATTGGCCATTAGTTTATCGGTCCTCTCCCAATAATATAATATTTCCTCTACAGGAAATTTGCGCTAGAACGGATGTTTATTAGTGGTCCTTTTTCCTACGTGCCATAAGACAATGAAATAATCTTCCTAAAAATAGTTCAAAATTGTTAAAAATTCAATTTAACGACGATGTTTAAGTCACATTTGCATGTCGTAGGAGTATCTTCCTGATTGTGGGATAACCCTCCTACCAAATGGCATCATGATATGTTGATCGTAGGGTACTGAATTGAATTGAAACCCCAATAGTAAGACCTATTGTCACCCAAAGATGCCCTTACTTGTCCAACTCGTGTGTTGTGTATTTGTTTACCACTACTAACGTTAAACATGTGATATGATATGAAGATATTATAATATCACTCATTCAACGCATGCATAATGCTAGATTGCAATATTGACTTTTGGGCAGACAGATGGACATTCGACTGCTCGTTAGCCCATCTTTTATTCTTTTATCCAAGTTGCCAAAAATATAGTGGTCCTGAAACTGTTCGAGCATTCCAATTTCCATTTAAAACAAGACACTTATATCAGTCAAAATACAGAGCAGTTTTGATAGTTTTTGATGATTTCCGATATGCATTCATGTGTTGATATCTGTATTTTTCGTTTTCTATTTCGCAGGTATGCATCCCATTTGTGAAACCAGCAGGGGCGCTCTCCAACAAAGACCCACAGAGAGAATGTCCAATCCATCATTTTTCAATAAAATCAGACTCTGAAGTGTCTTTGCGTTATATATCACGTGACAATGGCCTACATTTATCAAAATGCATCCTCCTGCCTCGTACGTTGTCCACACGCCAGTCTCTCAGACATAAGACCATCCCTTAAACATTCTTGAAACTTGATCTTCGGGCATCGCCTTTTTTTCTATGTTTTTGCCATTCTTTTCTTCCATAACAAATCAATAAAAATACCATCAAGATGTACTTGAGAAAATATATGGGCAAGCGAACGAGAGGGATGAGGTTGTTGATACTGGCCACTGTGGTCATCCTGGGCTACCTCTTCAGCGTCCAAACCCTCCTGCCCAGTGACCTGTTCAAATCAAGTGCTGCGAATTCCGGATGCTTTTCAGGAAGTTCCATGTTGAAAAGGCATTTGTTAACAGCAGTGACCACCGAAGGCATTGAGCCAGCCTCCAACAAGAGTAACGAAACGCAAAGGGCGCCCTTATTTCCGGATGACTTGTTCACTTTGGAGGAGCGGCAGCACGGAGCGGTCATTTTGCACATTCTTGGCATGATTTACATGTTTGTGGCACTGGCCATTGTCTGCGATGAATTCTTCATTCCCGCCCTGGACGTGATCATAGAAAAGCTGGAGATTCAGGACGATGTGGCTGGCGCCACATTCATGGCGGCGGGCGGTAGCGCCCCAGAACTGTTCACCAGTGTGATCGGTGTGTTTTTCAGTTTCGACGACGTTGGCATCGGTACTATTGTTGGTTCAGCAGTTTTCAACATCTTGTTTGTCATAGGCATGTGCGCCCTTTTCAGCAAGAGTGTCCTCTATCTAACGTGGTGGCCTCTGTTTCGCGACGTGTCTTTTTACAGTGTTAGCCTTATCACTCTCATCCTATTCTTCCTAGACAGTAAGATCTATTGGTGGGAAGCGCTGTTGCTTCTTATCATTTACGCCGCCTACGTTTACTTTATGCGATGGAATGTGCAACTGGAAAGGTTTGTCAAGAAACATATTACCAAAAATAAAGTGGCCCGGGTGAGCAGTGCCGATCAGCTGGTCACCAGCGTGAGTATAAAACTTCCGTATAATTTTTCCTATTATTTTTGTTGTATTTTTGTTCCAGTTTTATATTATTTTGAAAGATAAATAGTATAGGCTATTCTGCCTATTCATAGTTTGCTTTCTGACACACGGTGGAACAACATATAGATCAGAAATGCCCTAAGATATTCAAAAATTCATTCAAACACATTGATACCTACATGGATACAATGAAAAATCATAAACAAAACAAGCATCTCACATGACTAAAATCATATGATAATATAAACAATTTATTTCTCAAATTGCACCATGGATACCATGCAATGGACATCCGTAGAAGCTTTTATAGGTATGATTGGGGGAGGGGACAATTTTTTCCATGGCTATACATATATAGGCCTACACAATAATCTTAACTATAAAAACTAAATACTCTTCCTTAGATAGTTAGTGCTCATAATTTCTGCAACATGTTAGATTTAGCAACATTTTTTTGTTTGTAACATTTGTTTGTGTTTTAGCATTTAATTGAAATCTGCGCAACCGAAGGCGCCAAACACAACGTGCTTGTAGAACAAAATGACCGAAAATGGTTTCTTAATGTAAGTACCTCTGAAAATAACTAAAACTCTTCATAATTAATCATATTTGCACATAGCAGACATAATCATATACATGAAGCTAACTTATCATTTCAGAGGTAAATCTATGTCATTTCAAAATCATCACATATGATACTACAGTACAGTATAAAACCTAACTTCAATCCCAATCCATATAGGATTATAGATTCACATGCACATGTAAGCAAATGAAATGTAATTCCATTTCCCAAATGCATTGCAGACTTTCATTGGCAAATATTTTTCATCTACTGTACAGACATGACATCGTCCATTACATCAAATCAACTCTCTTAAATGGCCTTATCGAAATTTCCTTATAATATATATTCCTAACCAGAATATTGTCAATATTACAAATATACAATACGATACATCCTCACGTTAGTGGTTTTTGTTTCAGTTTATAGTTTGTAAATGTATACCACAATATTTGACTTACTACAAATAACGCTCTATTGTGCAGTGTCACAAGACTTAAGTGTTCATGAGTGACAACAAAGATATACTCATAAAGATTTACCCTTATTTATTCCTTCATTGGATTTTTCATAATTCCTTGCCTCTTACTCAAACCAATTTTCACTTTTTAAAGTTTCCAACTGCCTCACCACATATTTTTAAATAAATATAGAGATAATATAGGGGAACCCATTATAGCTCTCTTTATTGATGTTGAAATACTTCTGTTTTGTAGTAACATCTCCAAAGGTTTTCATTTGCTTTTCATACATCTTATTGCGCATATTCAAACAGCTTTATGTACATTCAATGTTTCTTTTATGCATATTTCAAACAAAAATGGCCATTATACAAAGTTTTCTTCATTTAAAGGGAAAATCCCATGGGTTAGATTGAGAAATGCAATTTCAAAAAGCTTTCACACAACTTAAAGGGTTTTCTTTTTCAAATAAACATGCACAATTATAACTGCTCTCACTTTTCACAATTAATTCTTTATAATACAAACTAGTTATTATTTTCAAGGGATCTTAAGTGAGAGAAAATATCAAAATAGCCAAGAATGTCATGCAGGTCTGGGAAAAGTAATTTTGTCAGGAAAAATCCCTCAGCATCCAAGAAAGTCAGGAAAATTTAATAAACGTATTCATATACAATCAAATTTTTCCCGGTGTATTCATACTTTGTACTAAATTTTGTGAAAGCATTTCATAACATTTTTTCCACTCTTCATCAATTATGATGTTCACTCATTTCAGAGACATACTTTACAAGAAATCATTTCTGATTAAATCATTTCAGGCTGTTTTTATTTGGCAGCTGACGGCTAATATCCAACCCTTTGAATCTTTTCAATATGCCAGGAATTAACATGAATTTAATAGACAGTTTCCTATTATAGAGGTTAAGCAAGAGGTTAATCCAATTAAAAGTTTCCACTATCAATGATTTGTAAAGGATTAGAAACATTACAGATTTTCCTTGCACTTTCAAGCATTTGTAGGCCATCTGTTTTGTAATTTATGCGTGTTAAAAGCTTCCACAAATTTAGTGCTTAAGACAGGTCACACGTTCTATACTTTTGCATCGCAGGGCTTTACCATATGAGAATAGACGTAAACAAAAGCTTATAATAAATTTATTACTTAACACTATATTGATTCTATATTTACGTTAGCCGCCAATTCATTATCAGTTGAAAACAAATAACCGTCTTACATCTCCCATCTCCAGACATAATTCGTTTACAATAATCCTTTCACTTTATCATTTGGAATACCTATAGGCTTATTCTATATGTATATACTTAACATATAGATACAGTGACTACGTTATAGGATGTGGCAACAGTTAAGACAAATTAATTTCCAATGAATTTCACACATTTCTCTACATTCTCGTAGTTTTATAAGAAAGTTATTTAAATTGGAAAATATCCAATTGACTGAACTGAGTATGATTTTTGAGGGAGAATATTATGTGTACAGGAATCAATAGAACAAAATGCGAGAAAAATTATTTCACTTCAATGTAAATTAACCGTCATTCTATTGCAGTGTTTAATCAGCGTTTGCATGCAGATACCCTCAAAAATAACAATCAATTTAATGTGAATCATTTTTTATCGGATATCCGTTCATGTCAGTTCTTAACATTCTTACGAATATATTTTTGTCGTATATAAAGTATACATAAGTTATTAAAATTACAAATGCAATATTTAACCATTATTACAAATAATTTGTTGTATTAACTATTTTACCATATAGCTGAAATCAACGTATCATAAGTAAAACGAATACCATAATCCAATTATATCTAATTCACATTTACCTTATCAAAAGCCAAATGCTTTTTAATGTCATGCAACTGCATTTTGGCATCACTTTTTTGTAATGGAATAGTAATGTGTATTAAACTGTTCTTGTGAAAAGGTAGCCACAATAAATGCTTACATGGCTTGCAAAAAAATACAAATCCTAAGATGGCCGCCAACATGGCCTCGAAGTAAATACTAGAGGGTGCTGTACTTGACAGCAAAATAGGCGTCATTTCATGAAACTAATTTTTTACGAATTCTCGCTGTTTTCAAATGACTATATTTATTGGTAACACCAACTAACGTCTAAAATATTTATTATAACCATATGCAGAAGTCATATTTTTTGGCAATTCCCTTGGACGACTGCGTGCTTAGATTATTTCCAAAACATCTTTAGAAAGATTCGATGGCAGAGTACATTATATACTCCATGGACATCCATTGCATGCATACGGTGTATTATAAGTTAGGGATCATATATTTGTCCCACACTATACTATGGTACATTGATATCTCCAATCTCTTCGTTGCTTTTAACGATCCAAGAACGATTCTGTTCCATGCATGTCGTCTTATCTTGGACCATTTACTTTTACATGAAAAGAATGCACACGACGTCTATTGCATTCCATTTCAATGAAAAAGGGCTTACAAATTCGTTCACTGCTTGTACCACACTCGATGACCACACGACCAATAGTATGTCTGCGCACTTTATTGCATGCATTGGTATTAAAAGGTATATGCACTGAAAAGTTTATTATGCCAATATACGGGCATTTCAATGGTATATATGCCAATGCTGGGAATCGCTGTTGACCATATACCATTATCAATGCATCATTGGAAAATCATAAAAGGATATCAGGAAAGGGTCCTTTATAACTAACTTCATGGCGTGATTTAAACTTTATATATAAGAGCAGTCAAAAAGCTATATATTAAAAGTTCCGATAGGGTATGCATGACTGCATGGCCAACTAAAGTAAACAAGAATATTAATTGAATGGACAACGTTGACAGTTTATGCCGTCAACAAATTAATGATATAGAGACAAAGGCTTAATTGAACAAACACAACCTAATGATTTATGATATCCAAACTGATGAGATAAAAAAAAATCCAATTATTGTGGAATCTTGTGGAATTGCCATGTAACTGGATGAGCTTTTTTGGACGATAAATAAGGTCTTGACCTATGGTGGTTGCTAATAAAGGTTTCCCTTACAAAAAAGGCCTTGGTTTTAGATTTTTATTGATTAAAGCGTGGTTTATAAGCTTTTGTGTAAGCATTAACGTCTGAAATTTAGCAAAAATACAGCAAAGGATGATGATGCATCAGGCTGTATATAATGCTTGATACAAAACTATAATATACCGTAGACTATAAATTGATAAAAAAAAATCATCGAATAATTTTAATTAAGATTAAGAAAAACAGATTCTGAAATAGGTCATTACAAGCTATGTTTGCAAGACAGTTACTATATAAAGTAATGCAAAAATATCATAGTTGTACAGCTCTTGTTTAAACTGATATACCACTATTTTTTATTAACAAAATAAATTGCAAAGTTTGCATTCACCAATGAATGGATTTTTTGAAGAAAAAAACCATTTATGCTGCTTTATTTAAAATATAAGTTTCCTTTGCAGCCAAGCTTTAACTGATTATCGAAGAAAATATCCCATTACACTTTTACCTGAATCGATTTATGGCATTTTATAAATAGTTTTTTTTACTACTCAACCATTTCATGGTACTGGAATATCTGTTTTTTAAAATGTAATAAAATAAAACAAAATTTTTGGAGTAACACAATCTTTCGTTATTATATGTATAATCCTTTCTAAAAAAAATTATTATACATAAGCCAGTGTATATAAGCAAATTATAAAAACAAATATCCCGCTGCACAGCCTTTTGTTAACTTATGTATATTCATTAAAAAAAAAAATTCATTATACATATTTGTTTGAACGGGAGTATGACCTTTTTCTCGATGCATTTCTTTGCTTACAAAATGAACATTTTGAAAATGTTCTGTTTCATAGCTTAGCTTATACTAATTTATTCCTCGGTTTCTACAAAGATTTATCGACCAAAAAAGGCAGATTAAGTAATAAATAGAACATAAATATTTATAGTATTAGTCATATTATTCGTCGGTATGGTATGTGGCTAACATTTGGTAGCAATACCTGCCCCCTAACATGGGCAAACAATACTAGCCAACGTGTAATGCTGGATTGCCCTAATTTTCATTTATCTATGTATCACAAATTTTATTTTGAATAGCTGAGTGTACTACATGCAGCACCATATATACAGTATCTCTTTCACTATACTTTAAAATATTAAATCTTAATGCTCAACTGACAAATATACCTCGTACAGAATACAAAATGGCTTCCAGAAAGTTAAAACACTGAATTTCCAATATTCCAATTCCAAAATTCCAATATAAATCCAATATTTTTAAATGGCATCAGTTGACATGGTTGTGATATTTGAAATGCAATTTAAAATGATTTAATTAAACCTACTCCAATAAACTGGCATAAATTTAATCAAATGTTTTTAATGCCAGCATGAATTCCATGCATTTTGATTATCAACAAAGTGCCACCCAGACTGAAAAATTAATTCGTCAATTTTCAGCAAAAAACCGTAATAATAATTCCATCGTCTGGCTGCATGAGATATTAAAAGTTCAACTCAATTAATGAGCTTATCACTGAACACCAGAAAGATGTGAGGTGAACCAGAGCAAAATACTATACTGTATAGGATTAGTCACTTAGACATGAAATGTCATTAGTTAATAGATATCATTTTTGGCTAAGCCTCCTGTACATGGCAATACATTTCCATTAATTAGATATAGCATTATAGTGGGAAATATTTTCTATAAAAATAACCCAAGAATACTGATCGTGCAGTGTGCAGAAAAGCCATGTTGACATTCAATTTCACAAATGACATAAGCTCGGGCAATTTGCTGATTTTCGCACAATTTAAGGAAAACTTTCATGTAAAGATGGCCATAGCATCGTCGCCTATATGATTACATTTGCGCTTTCGAGTAGGCCTATGACAATCTCTATAACTTCATTATTGGCATATATAGAAACTGGCACCAATCAACATAGGCCTATACATAAAATAACCTTGACGTTGAGTACACGCAAGTAATAAAATCGCCCACTTACTTTGGCATGTGCAAAATATCCATTGGAAATTGCAATTAAAGGATGCAAATGACCCAAGCTCAGTCTGGGGGAAAGGCTGTACCCTATATGTATAGTGTGTTCTACATTATAATGAACTGGAATACGATATCACCCATCATTATTCTTTGCATAGATTTGTCATTCCAGGATAGTCATGGACAGCCATGCAAATGACCCTAATAAAGTATACTGACGTAACTAATCAAAATTAATCTTTTCTTTCTGACTGATAATTAAAATTGCTCCAATTAATATTAGTAATTGAGAATTTAATGCAAAAATGGCTTTTTAATAATAATAATATGTTTGGTATAACAATATGAATCTCATTTCTTGTTTTTAGAAAAAAGCAATCTTATTTGACCAGCTATTAGTTAGGTTGAAATAAACAATCTTCTATAAAGTTTGTGGTACAAGTTTGCATGAATTCATTTTTGTAAAAATCCAAGTACTGGTTAAAATGAATGTAAATTCAGTTGGGTTAAAAACTTTGGTTAAAAATTTATCAATACTCCAACTAGTGCATGCATGCAGGTACTATTTGCATACTTCATCCATGCAGGTCTTGGTTAATAGTCTATCTCTTAAAAAACAATTCTGGAAAACATGTATTTTAGGCCTACTTCAAAAAAAAAATCAAATCTCAAAGGAATTACACAGGCAATAAGGAAAGGGGGGGGATGGGATGGGAAGGGACTAACATTTCTAGCTCAATGTTGATGAAGGCTTATTACTTTGCTTCCAAGAGGATCATGACTTTTATATAAACTGGCCTCTTGCCAAGAAATATCCATCAGTTGGCATTAAGTTTGAGGTTTTGCAATTTAGTGACAATTTTTTTCCAATCCTAATAATATGTCTGAATGAGGGCTCATTTCTGAGAATAATTTTTTTTTGTATTTTTAATTCTGTGTTATGCAACTATAGACCGGAATATGGATAAATTCTTATCCCCCATCCCCATATCACCTAACCTAAAATTTTACTCACAATTTGAACATTGCAATTATGGAGCATGCCATAGTCTAACCTCCTATAGTTTATGATCCTGTTCATTTCTACAAGGTGAAGAAAAATCTTTCTTCCCAGCAAGACATTATTTTTGCATTTTTGTGCTGTAAATATGTACCAATTTTGTAATAGAATTCCAAACGTTCATTAGTTGTGTTTCAGTAAATATCATATGAATACTCAACCAAATGTGATTACGCTTACTTTGAAATGTTCATTACACCCACAATGATGCCATTTGGTAGGGGGGTTATCCTATGCCCATTGTTATCCCACATTGCATTTCTCATCCTATTAGAGCCGCACATTATTCCATATAGCCTGTACCGTATAGCCCCTAAGATAACATTTCACTATAAGACATGTAAATATCAATTAGTATACATTACATTTGGCTATTAGATATATACAAGATAGCTATATTGGTATACTATTTGTATACTTCTTGTACTCCCTGTATTTACAGAATTACTATAGGCGTTTGAAAGCGTTACAACAATGAAATATCTTTGTTAATTATTCAAGTTATCCCAATATACACATAAACATTAATTCATTTGCGTCACCCTTATACTTAACATTTTTATTTCTTTGGCACGTATTTCTGGCATCGTTTTCCATGGACATAATAAAAGATTGCACAGAGTCAAATGTTACGTGTGTGATATATGGAAAATATTTGACAGAATCTTGGAAATTTTATATATAAGTTCTCTCATTTCAAGTAGACCATGCATAAGCATATATCAGTATGCGTTAGATATTCTTATCTGCATAGGATACATTCATCAAAATTTAATATGCAGCATATCATTTCTGACGTTAATTGTCAATTGCCTTCATGATCGTTCTCCAATGTGCTTTGGCATCACTTTTTGGACCTTTCAGTGCAAGTTTGCAACAGTGCCAAAATAATTTGCATGAACATTAGAATGTAACTTGCATGCACATATATATTATAATGGTATTTCCAAGTGCCCTGCATAAACTTTTACTAATCTCATTCGTCAGGACAGAAGCAATAGAATCCCATGGATCCCGATAAGAAAACCCATGTTTAATTCAAGCACCATGCAACTTAAATTGTATGGTTAACTTTGAAGTTCCAAAAGGTATTAATATGCATGCGATATTTTATTGTTAAATTTTATCTTGATATGCTATTTTGCACAATTTTTTCAAACAATGCCCGCATAGCAAAAAATTTACTTGAAAAAGTAAAAAAATAACCCTATACTTATTTAACTTCTTACATGGCTGGAAAAAAGTCACCCATGCATGAAACAGTTGTCCTTTTCAAAGATGAAAAGATTCTTCAGATAAAAGAAAATCTTATTTAGAAATGCATGCATAGTATATGTATACATGATTGAAATACCAGTATACTATCACATATACGTAAACATACAGCATGCATGAATACAGGCATAAATGCAAATTGGAATTGTGAGCATTAATGTTTAATCTATATAACCTATCTTTGTTGCATGCATCTGCCTTGTTTGGATAAATCCTCACATTTGTTGATACACTCCTAAAGTTCACAACTTTCAAAGGAACATAACTTATTTATTTCAACTACAAATTTAACATACATACAAATCTATGAACAATACAGGGTGAGGGAAAGTTCGTTTAAACCATACTGTATATACTTATTCCATGCATGCGATTTTAGCATAAAGAAATACGGATGCTATATACAGTACTGTATTATTGTTAATCCTATACAGTCATTGTCATATAATACGTACGCAATGTTGAAATATATTTCTTGTCCACATCATATATTCAATTAAGAATGGCATTAATATTATATATAAAGAGTTTGTATAGTTCGGTATTAGCTAATATAGAGCATATATATGGGTCCAGACAAAATCTATAGAAACATAAGAGTATACTGCATAATATTATATATAGTTTTTAACAAATTATGTTTTCCATTCAGATTAATAACTGAGGTGAAAATGTGATAGGAAAAAGTAAAATGTTATTTTTTAAATCTGAGACCTCTTTTCATTCTTTCAAAACGTAAATTCCAAATGCATGCATATAAAGAGATTGTAAAATGTAAATTGCGATGGGTAAAAACTTACAAATAAGAAAAAAACCGATAAGGAAATATTTGTAGCACTTGATAAGTGTATATATATTAACAAAAAACTATGCACTTAATTGCAGTCACTATAGTATATACGAGTGTTTTGTGCATGTCTATACTACATATGCATGTCATAAGCGAAATTGAAGTTTTGTACATACAAACACAATACAAATACAAACTTAAATTAATACAAAACTTCCATTTTGCTTATGGCATATAGTAGTATGCTCGGACCAGTGAGCAGCCCATGCATGAATGCATTATAGTCTGTGTTAAACAAATTACAATTTTTATTTATTTATTTTTTATTTTCATTGATTTTAGATTAACTTGTAGGCTTTATATATAGTCATTGAATGTTGACCTCTGCTCAAGCATAGTCTGTTACCAGTATCTATATATTTCATATATATGAGGTTCTGCTCTTTAAAGTATAAATACATGAGCAAATTCTTAAAATACCGGTACTGTATTTAATACCTATATATATACGAGCAATATATATTTGCATTAGTCTATATATGCATACAAATGTGTTCAAATCTTATAAATGCACTTCTACAGAAAGTAGAAAAATTCTTTGAGTTATACAAATTCTTCCCAGATCTTTGTATAATTATGCAAATGGGCGAATGTCGTATACATTTGGCACATTCTTAGAAAACATTTATGTGGCAAAATATGAAGATATAGAATTTTAGCTAATAGCTATGGGGTTGTTTTGGGGGGACGTTTTTGGCACACTTGAACCTTTTGATTCAACGGCACCGTGCCATAATCTGAAGCACTGTTACATATGTGAAGACGTATTTTATGGCAGTTTTAAACTTTTTTGTTTTCCAAGAACGTGTATTGTGTATAATTGCAATTCTGATCCTATAATTGCTTTTTTTCATTAATTCAAGATATACTATAAATTCTGAAGGTCAAATTCCCTATAGATTCCTTTGGTAAATACTATTATGAAAAAGTAAAACTTTCATTCTATATACATATTGTATCTAAATTCGCTTTGAAAGCTTAATTATATATAGAAAATGTATACACTTAATTATATAGCTAGGGTATATTTGCAATTATGCATGCTTATTTAAATAATTTCATATTTACTACTTGACTTACTTTAAAAAAACCTGCTCAACTGAAAATGTATACATGTCCAGATTATTATACAATATTACAGCTATTCTAAATGAATTCAATTTTCTTTAATATTAAGCACTGCATGCAAATCCATTAGCTTAACAAGGACACACATGGAATTATTCTGTCAATTTTTAAATGCAATTAGAGTTGAAATTAAAGCGAAGAGCAGCTTTTAGCCTATGCCCTATATGTATAAAGTCTATTTAAATAAATTCTTAAAAAAAATATCAATTTGGCATCTGTAAATGCATGCATGTAAAAACTGAACTACAACAATGCATTAAAAACCAACAAAAAATCACTACTTTTTTTTTGAAAACGTACATTTTGAACAAAAGTCTATACACGTTGAGAAACCTCATACTGACTATACTGCAGTAAATATAATTTCTTATATAATCCCTAGTTTAAGCCTATTTGGTTTACAGAGCATGTTCCTTAGAGAATACATAAACATATGTAAGTTATATATCCCCAATCTTTTCTGGTTATTTGGTCAACAAAAGACCTGTATAGAACACAATTTCACGGTGATCGCCCAATAACGTTTTCAGGAAAATGTAATCTGTATAACATTTCAGGGAATTTTCGACAAGTGCTATTTTCTTTCTAATGTATATCGTAACTGAGAAAAAATAATATATTTGCGGCATTTATTACTTTTGCACTTACAATGGCATTTTCCTAGCTGCCATAACATTTTCACTTTAATGCCAATATGCAGGTCAATGATCTCGTATCATAGCTAAAGTATAAACATGCAGTAGTTTAACGATGTTTTTATGAATGTTTACATTATTGTTAAAAGATACACAATTTATATGCAAAGATATACAACTATATAATTTCTGGACATCTCTGCAGTCTGCAAGCATCCTTAAATTGCTTTCAAAACAATATATACGAGTATAGCTCAGAAAAGTTAACTTCGTGCATGCATGTTTATAACCTTTAATGGGAAAGTCTCACTTTAGGGAAAATTGTATATTTAATAGAAAGTGAAATTAAAATGGATTACCGTAAAGCTAATGTAAATAAGACTTACCAATAATAAACTGTTCAAGATCTTGATTATACAATAATAATGCTAAAAGCTCGAGAGAATCCATTTTACAATAGAATTCAATTCAATTCAACTCAGTACCCTACAGGCAGCAAATGAATGCCATATGATAGGGGGGTGATCCCACTATATCAGGAGAATTCTCCTACGTCAGTTGAGATTTTAAACATCATGGTTAAATTGAATTTCTAACAGTTTAATACTATCTTTAGGAAGATTATTCCATTGTCTAACAGTACGCAAAAAAAAGACCAATAATAAATATCTGTCCTTGCATTCATTTCAATCACGGTATTTGAATGAACATGACGGGCTCGTGCCTTTAAATTAGGTTTACAAATATTAGCAATTAATTTAGAATTGCAAGTCAGGTTAAATCGTTCAAAGAAACCCAGGCTTAAATTTTCCCGTCGTGCCCTTAAGGAATCCCAATTTAAAGAATTAAGCATCTCCGTCACACTTGCAGTCCATTGATAGTTACCTTTAACAAATCTTGCAGTCCTATGCTGCAACAGAAATGTCATTACACCAACTGGTGAAAATTATGCTAACAATATTGGCTAATTGGGTCTGCCATCTTAAGAATCTATATGGGATCTACTCGCTGACTTGATTGAATCTAAGGAATCTATATATAAATTGAACTAAAATCCATTAATGACAAATATGTTTCACATCAATTTGATTGCATAAATAAAAGTGAAGCCAAACATGGAGGCCGTTCAATGTCCAATGTTATATATATACCACAGTTACTACTAATTTAACACAATTGCAGCCAATTGTAAATAATTCGCATTTTCTCATATTCACCGCTAGTGGGTAATATTTTACATAAAACCTTTCTCATTAATGAAAAGTTTAATTCCAAAATTACTATTTTATGTCAATTTTTTTCTAATATCTAGCATTTAAAAATAATTTGTAATGAAGTAAGAGTTTCCCTTTAAGTAAGTTTTATTTTTTTATATTCAATACGAGAATAGGGCTAACAGAATAAAGAAATACAAAAAATAATGTAGACATTTCATTCTATAGTGTTAATTGGGCAGGATGAGTGCATACACAAATACATTCACCTCCATTTTACCCTGAATATAGGCTACATGTATAGAATTATTTGGCATAAATTCTTGCACAGGTAAATTATTCCATGCATGTTTTTATTGGAATCTCAATGATTAACTGCAATTGCATTTTAGATTTTTAGCTGCTATATATATTGTAACTATAACACTCATCCATCATTATCAAAGTATAGGCGCGAAATCAGGATCACATGTTAGGGCGGAGTACTATTACAGTCCAATCATATAGATTGGGGTGGAAATGCAAATCTATATAGGCATGCATTGTAGGGGAAAGATTAAAGGGGGAGTGAAGTACAGAGATTGATTCCCACCTCATGATATATAGCAAAACATCCTAACAAACATTTATAAAACAAAGAACAATAAATGACGTCACTGCTGGTTATAGCTATATACTCGGTTAATTAACTTTGATTTGCCCCAGCAATTTTGGTAGCCTATTTATAGCTATAGCTATATAGTAAGCATACGAGCTCGTATACATGCATACATGCATGCACCAGCTGAGACGTAAAACATTGTCTTTTATTTGAATTCCTAACAATGTTTAACAATATCAATCAATCTCATTTCCTAAAATTAAGAATCTCTAAATTATACATATCCCCTATACATGTATATTTGAGTGCGAAAGAATGATTTTGATTATATTGATAGCCATATCATATCCCTTAAGTGATAATGCGTAAATAATGCTAAACACACTAGAATACATGTGATAAGTCTAAAGTGGATTAAGATAATACAGTTATAAGGCTTATTATATAGGCCTACATGTATATTTAGGATAATCTCATGCATGAAGATCTAAACTTGATTTCACCAGCATAATCCTTTAATACCATTTTCCACCCCACCTCCCTCGACCCCAAGCCCCCTTTAATAATTACTGGATCCACCCTTCTATGTGCATGTTTAAAATCGATTCTAACTTAATATATGCGGCTGATTTCCTAAAGCAAACATAACTGCTTTTTCAATAATTCATTTGCATGTGCGAGCATTTACTTGTCATAAGTAACTGTTGCAATAATTGCAAAATTATGCGTAATGCGGATGTCAGCAGCTAACAGCATCATCATCCATTTAATGCAAGTGCCACGAGAAATAAGAAAAGGTTTTTAACATCAATTCCACATATATAGACTGCATGGATGGGAGATATAAATTGTACAACATGCACAGCATACATCTTATTACTTGTCACGCCATTAGCCATGTACCAGCTAACCTATATGCTTAAAGGGACAGTCTCACTTTGAAACAAGTTATTTATAAACAGTACACAATTACTAGATATTAATTTCTGTGCCAATAATAATTGCAGCAAAGTTTTCATTTGGAAGAAATCA
>JAQIXP010000484.1:0-25552 GCA_034700285.1 Proteroiulus fuscus
CTGCAAAATTAATCAAAGTCAAACTAGCGAATGTGCATTTTTAAGCCTTTTATTTCTTAAATTACTTCATTAATTTAGTAATTTAATTATTTAACAAAAATTAGCACATTCCCTATAAAATATAACTATATTGTTTCATCTGTTCACCAAATTTCAGCCTTTTAACATTGTTTATTTCCAAATTATATCATTTTACCATAAAAACGCTAGTATCTCAAAATCACCTTTTGGCTTATTCGCTACTTTGAATTAAGCCATCCCTCCATCCATTACATTCAGCGGTTTGTATACAAAATGGCAATGGCTTACAGGCTTAATTGTGTTTCAAATTGATTCCAGGCAGCCATTTTAATTAGCCAATTAATCAAGCTTGGTGGTCAACCCATCTTATAAAGTCCTAATGAGTAAATGGAAAAGCTCATCAATGGCTTGCCATACACACGATAACACTAATGTTAGTCCTAATTTATGCAAAAATCTTATACAGTCTATTGCATAGAAATTACAGAATGTCCTATAAATTTGGGTCTGAAATTTCTTTACTATACAACAAATAAAGAATTTAAAAATTAAGATTTTTTTCCATCGAATGCAGGTTTAATGCTGATTTTCATTTTTTAAAAGTAAGAACACAGCCTACTAAGATTTTTTTTTATTTTATAAATAAATAAGGCCTGGCAAGTTGAACATACCCCTATGGAAAATGTGTTATCCATTGAAGTTCAAATCTTTGTCGCAAATGGCGCTGAATACCGAGCGTTTTCCCATAATTCTCTGGGTTTAAAAAGAAAAACAAAAGAGAAAAGGGTATGTCACTGATCTGATTGGCTGTTACTTTCACGTGGTTCATACGTAATGGATAAATTATGAGTCACACGTATTGAAATGTCCTATCTGCTGTCAAAACACAAGGGATCTTGGGAAAACGCTCGGTAGTCAGAGCCAAATTGTTCATTTTTGCGGAAGAAACTGGAAACTCAAGCGATAACATCAAAAATCTCAACTTGTTCATTATGTTTATTATGCATAAAATAAAAAAAAAATCTTAGTAGGCTGTGACTTAAGCACACTATTATTATTTCATATCAAAATGGAAGAAAAAATAGAAGCCCAAATTTTTGGACGTCAACTTAAGTGATGAAGGACCTTACACGTGAAACCTTATTTGTCAACTTTTGGCAATATCACCCACACTCCTAACTGCAAACGTAATTTATGGACGGCCCCTTACACTGTTTTCATGAAAATCCAGAAAGCTGACTAAATAACGTGCTGCACTGGTCACATGATTGTGTAATGGGAAATAATAATAATAATAACAAGAATAAATGCCAAAAAGTTGATGTATCTTTTTGTTTTTAAAAATAATTATGCTGATTAATAAAAATCTAATTAATGAAAACTTTATTAAACGAAAACAGTAGCGATTTTCAGGAACGCAATTAAAAGATGAATAATATTTTGGGAGAGATTAATGCATGCCCTCAATTGAGTCAGAGGACCATGTTTTCATCCGTCTTTCCTACCCCCTGCTTCCCCCAACCCACTTTATGAAGGCATGAGCATGATATTGCTTTTAAAGTCCTGTGTTTTAAAAGTTATTGCTAAAACTGATCTATTGGATAATTCTATTTCAACGGGTAATTTAGCAGCCAGAAGCTATAGCTCTTCTATCCACGCAAGCTGGTCGCCTTCCTACAAAGCCAATTCAATACTCCTCTTTTATTAAATCTGCCAACCAACCGTGTGTAACTTTTTTTCTGTACTTTTGTTGTTGCAATTGAGGCTCTTCTTTAGATTAGAAGTGGCCCTATAACTAACGTCGCACACAAATAGAAAACCAGACGACAAACAGTACTTAGTCATATACTTTTCATCATCTATTATGTTGACGACTATTTCGTTGATGGAGCTTCCAAGAATCTATATACTGCCTATATAATACAAGCTTGGCCAACTGGATATTTAATACCGAGTGCAAGTACATCAAATATATGTATGTATACGTATACGTGCAATACCATATATATTGAAGAAAAGGCCCTATAATCTAAAGAGACTAGAAGAGAAAAAAAAATACTTTTGCGCTTCAGCAAACTAATAAAGAACGTCGCCATTACAAGATGCCCTCATTTTTCATTCCATCCTTTTAGCTTTTATTGCCATCTTAAGGAGCACCCTACTCTATGTAATTGAAACTAATATTATACTGTTGTGCACAAAACGTACAGTGCAGACAAATTAAAAACATACAACAAAATCTTTTAAGCAACTATATTCTAATTCAGGTAACGTCACTATACGTGGTGTAAAAGAACAAATTTAAAAAAATGACTTCTCTGGCCACGGCCTGATGATATACAAGAGAGTATAATTATCTTAAGGTTAACTAGACGAATATTTTTTTATAAAAATTTGTTTAAAGGGAAAACCCCACTTTGTAACAAGTGATCTTAAGAGCAGTGAACAACTGATAGGCCTAACAAGTGGTTCACATTTACTAGACATGAATAACTGTGACAAGAATATAATTGCTGCAAAGTTTCCATATTGATTAAATCACGACAACTGCCAAATATACTGTTAGGCGCCATTTTTCCATTGATTTCAGTAGATACGGACAGTTGGTGGCGCCCTCTATGGGCTCTAGGACATGCGTGTCTACGAGTTTCATAAGAGCTGATGCATTTTATCCAGTAGAAGGCGCTACACACAGTCAATAAAATGGTGCCTATTTGGACTTTGCATTTTTAATCAAATCCATGTATTCTGGACATTTTATTTATTGATTGGTGGGCTCAAATCAAATTGCAATTCCCGTGCTTAACCTAATTTTTCACGCCCTTCCTCCTACAACCAGCTTCCTTCATTTCCCTTTTTAAAGCTCACGTGACCAATCAAACCTATGCAATTTTGTAAAATTGCAGTAGTTTTAACAGTGAATTAATTAGAGATAATTAAAAAAATAACTTTTCTTAATAAAAATTAACTTTTAAAATCATTAACAAATCATTAACAAACACGTAATTGTGATTTAGACAAACAGGAAACTGCTAGTAAAATTTAAGTGGAAATGTTCACCTTTTACATTTTTTAAAAAAATACATTGTTCTAGGTGAGACTGTCCCTTTTAAGGGAGTATTTGTAATTTAAAGTAGGCTACTTTTGGTAAATTAAAGATTTAATTTCCCTGGATATTATTATAAATTTGATTTTCCTGAGTTTTGCCACTATTTGTTCATTCCTTGGCTTTTTCAGGTGTTTCAAGAATTCCCAGAAATGTGCCTGACAACCTAATCCTTTATTCAGGTTTTCTTGACTGAATTATCCTTAAAACATTTACTATTTCATAATTTTTTAAGAAAACAAAATAGGAACTTCCCGCGACATGTGAAATATAATACCCATTGTCTTTAAAACTAAATTTTGAAGTTTGATCCTTCTGTACTGGCCTAATCCCGAAGCACCTCAAAGTGACATTGCCGCCATCTAGTTGCTGGATTTAGTAACGAGAATGATGCTACTATTGGCACTAATTTTTAAATATCAGATTACTTATATTTGGTTGACGCAACCTGAAACTATGTCGAAACGCTTCTAGATGACCTTAACATTTTTTAATTTGACCTTATAAAATGTAAATTTCTAGCAATTCACAGTCAAGAATTTGGAAAAATATTTAAATTTGATCACGTTACTGACAAACCAAAGTTATTTAAAGCCTTGTACTTGTGGGGAACAAAACATTTAGGAAAAGGTACCTGTTGACGATATGATGGGAAGAGCAAGTGAGTTTTCCCTTACATTTACTCAGATTTTGTTTTTAATACGGTAGCTAGTAGTTTTAATTAAATTTAAGAACAATATACAAATGGCTGCATGGCTGTACCAATAGTTTCAAGAAAAATGTCTTAAATATTATTAAAAAATATTGGTGCTGGGAGTTCTTGATAACAGATGTTGTTTTATAATCTACCATACTGTTATTTTTTTCTGTTGCAATGCTAATTAAATATATGATGAATGATTTAAATTGTTTATATTTGACAGAATGCTGTAAAGAAACATCTAGATTGACCCTAGAGTTATTTATCACCGTCATAATCACATTTCTAGGACAAAATTATGCACAATCAACAAATCCATTACATGAAGATTATCCTACATTATACAAAAAACCATATTATACAACAAATAAATTGGTTAGTGAGCTTTTGTAATTAAAACCCATTTCATAATCGAATTAAACTTCTGAACTATGGGTGTATTTAAATAATTAAAAGGAAAATTAACTCCATTTATTTTTAAGTATTTCTAAATTTAACAAAAAAGCCATGCCATTGTTAAATAAAAGTTTTGCATTGTTTTGTAGGATCACTTCATAGAGGACAAGCTTGAGGAGTTTAAAAAAGACCTGCGCCAAGAACGCAGTTTACCCTATAATCCCATAATTTCTGAACATGCAGATTCACTTCCTTTTGAACCAGATGAGGATTTCTACTTTTACAATAATATTAACTCTGATTCTGGCACAACAGAACGTGAGAAATATATCAACAATTTATTTTTATATTCGTGGTGTTTGTTTAGCCCTTCCATTCGGCCCCGAGTCAAATAAAAAAAAATAACTTTTCCATTGACAGAAATGTGGATAAATTTCATCACATCTGGGCCAAACATGACCTATCCATTGAATGAGTTATTCTCAGACTTGGACGTTATTGAATTTGAAGGTCACATTTTTAGCTGGACTACAAAAGATAATGGTTTAATTGTGCTCCAGCGACCTTTAAATGGACATGCAACTAACAGAGGATCCTATAATATAGGTATTAATGAACTCTTCCTGGCAGGGCATACTATTATAAGTTTTACAGATTCACAAGAACAGTAACATTTTTTTTATATTTAAGGAATGAAAGGACTAATTGCTACTGAGGTGGTTATCTTGTTCAACACAAAAATAAATAACAACCAAATGGTTATTTTTTTGCTAAGGCGAAATGGGTATTCAAAAGCATTATCATGGTTTACATGGCATTCAAGAGGGCGTGAACTGGCAAGTAAACTGTATTTTTTTGATCAAACTTACGCTAATACCAATTTACTTAAATACTGTATTTCTTCGGAAAATGGACAGTAAGTTTCAGTGTTTCATTTTGGGCATACAATTGATAAGCAGCTACTAAGCTAAGTATTTTAAACATGACTTAGGAGGGTGCCTACCTGTACTTCTTGAATGCGTCTCCTATGCGAGAAATCGTTGTTCGTGGGGTCCATCATATACGATTACAGCTAGCTAAGTTGTCAGCTAATTTTCACTACTTGCTCCTTTGCAAAACCAAACTCATGTTAAACTTGACCCTAAATCAAATAAAACTTGATATCCCTCATCATAATTATTAAATTCAAACGCTGATGTAAACAAAAACTACCGGTACTCACAGACCATGGAGGAAGAAGATGCAGCAGTGTTGCCAAATTGTGGGGGGAACTCCAAAATTAAATACGGTTCATTATTTTATATATATAAATTTATACTGGTAGGGGCCTGTTATTTCATGACATATAACTATTTTACGGAATCTTAGTTAAATTAGTTAAAATTATTTATTCATAGCAATTTTAAACCCTTTTAGGCTACAATTCTATGACTGCATTTTAACAGTTATTGCAGTTTAGGGAAGTACATGATTAAGAAGGGTGTACAACTGCTCTACTAAATTCCCCTAAATTTAAATTTTCTCATTTTTAAATAATTATTAAATTCCTCTAAGTGTGTAAAATCTATTAAACAATTCACAAAAATTGCACTGAATGATCTTGGACTACAATAATAAAAATTATTGCTGTTAGTTGGTCTGCCATGTTGAAGTAGTCGATCACTGTCTATCACTGTCCTGTCTAAAGGCGAAATGAGTTAAAATCTTATCATGCCAGACAGGGGTGTAGCTGGGGAATAAACCCAGTTTCCTCCCTCCCTCCACCCCCACCCCAATTTTAGTATTACATCATGCCTATACCCTGTCTGGCAAAAATATAATATGTATGTCTTAGTAAAATGGTATTAAAAAAAAATAGCAGCGTGAGTTCCATAGCTAGGATTCTTTCCATGGCCGGGTGGGAATCAAAAGCTGAGGTATCAGGCCTGTCGGGTATAAGCTAGCCCATAACGCAAAATCCAGGTCCGGTGGGAGGGGAAAACTCACTTTCTCCTTTTCTCTATGTATAGACGCCCATGATATGTCTGTATAATTACGAGCGCATATCGCCGTATTTTCCTAAATATTTTAGTGCAACTTTCTAATAACCCGATTTACTCACCAATTAATTTTTTTAAATATCAGATTCACTTCCTTGAAAATGCACAAAATAAAAAAATTAAATTTTTAAGTTTTTGATTTTTAATGTTTTGCTTTTCGCACTATTTTTGAGCAAAAAAAAATGCCTTTTGAAATTTGCGCAAACTCTTTTGTTTAATCACTGTTAGTTCAATTACATACGCGAGATGATTTAATTACTTTTAGAGTGCACTGCATACTGTTACAATTTGCTGTTTTAATTTAAAAAAGTTTAATTGCAATGAACCAATTCTAGATTTACAATGGCACCATCCATGTGGCACACTCTACCTCTGATATAAAGCTGATTCGTATTCCCGTGACTGGTGGTTACATGATTGCGGCTCTTCAACGAAATGGAGTTGCCGTATACGCACTGGATACGCAGGACGGCAACATTCGGTTGAAACTCTGCAACCAGATCGATGCTCTGGAACCCACGAGTATTGCCTCGTTTAGCGTAAATGGTCAGCTTTATGTTGCCATTGGAAATGGGCGTGCCAACGTATCATTTATCTGGAAATACAGGGTTCAAAGAGAGGATTTTGAATTTCATCAAAGGTTGGACATCATTTAATTTTCATTGAAAAAAAATTCCTGCAGAGATTGCACTCCAGATCAATTGCAAATTTTATTCTGCAGTTAAAACATGCAATTTAATTGCCGCCAAGCTAGCTGTTGAAATTATAAGCTACGGTATATTAAATAAATTTACATAAAAACTGCATGTTTTTCCAAAAAATTCACAAATTCAGACAAAATGCTTTTTAGGGAATGCAGTTTATATATATATAGTTCACTGGTTTCATAAGCATCTAGAATCCAGCTGCAATTTTAGTGCAATCTTGAGTGCAGTTAACCTTGGTAATTTTTTTGACTTTTATGTCCTACAATCTGAAATACCCAAGAACTTAATTTCAGTTTTTCTTCTTTTGTAATTGCTTACAAATAAAAACTTTTGAAGTACTTTTAACATTACTTTGATAATATTTTTGAACAGTTTGGAAGATGCCAAGATCATGCATTTGGAATACTTTCGCCGAGGTTATGAGCATTATTTAGCAGTTGTGGCAACTGGCAAGGCAGCTATTTATCGCTGGGAGGGAGCCCTGTTTCTTCGCATTCAGTACGTGTCCACAGACCACATTCGGGGTCCTGCCATTTGGCACAGCGTCCACCATCACTTTTCCTATCCGGACGATGTGACGCTTCTCCTTATTTCTGGAAATCACATGATCCAGTTTGTCTGGAACAAATACTTGGGACAGTTCGTGATCATCGAAGGCACAGGTTACTTGATTTTTCAAAACTTATGTTTCAGCAATTTTCCCCAAACTTTAATATGACATTTGCTCTTCCACAGAATGCATTTCTTGGAAGAGAACAAGTCAGATGCGTGGGTTAATGCTTCCAGCTCATGCTCACTATGCTGAAATCGAAGTGACAAAAGACGCTTGCATACAGTTGGGAAATTCTTGCGGTGGAATAGCCTATCGAGATTCTGCTTGGTATTTTGTGCAACAAAAGTCATCCTTGGATAAATATGTCTCGGGAAACATTTATGAAAAACTGACTAAATCTGGTAAGAAAAGACAAAATCTTAACACAATTCTGTCAATAAACTCGCAATGATTAGCATTTTCATATGTCGTAGGTAACCGCTGCTGGCCGAACAGGATCGGATCTCCGATTAACGTGGTTTCATTCGCCACTAACGATCGATACCACGAATTTTTCGTGACACTCGGCAACAACATGTATTCGTACAAGTTTTATGCCGCTAACAGACAGATTCCCGCTCCCGGTCACAATGGCATGCCAGACGTTCGCAATATTGACGTGAGATAGCTTAAGTTGAAAACTTTGGGGTTTATTAAGAATAAATCGTCGGTGAACTGCTACTTCTGCTTTCAGGAAAAATTACGAAACCAAGAAATAATGTTGGAGCGCCTAATCAAAACGCTAGATGCAATTAAATTTACGGAAAAAATAAATAAACCTGAACGGAAAGATATTTGCCAAAATCTAGAAACCAGAATGAACGTGCTTGAAGATCGGATTAGAGGAACTCGGCAACTTTTTCGTGAGACATTCCGACACGTCTAAATTTTCGTAAATAGTTTTGTCGAAAGGTTAATTTTAATTTCACTTCCATTTCAGCAAATGAACGCAAAACTGTACACTTGCCGGGAAGACAAGAATTTGGAACATTGACAGTAACTGGAGAGTCCAGCATTAATGGAAATGCTAGAGTGAAATTTATCAACAATTTAGACATGCCATACTTCCTCCAAGATGTAGTTATGTTAGACACCCTTAGCACCATCTCTCCATTCAGAAAAACTTGATGCATGCACGATTTAGTCATAGAGTGTCAACTTGGGAATTTTTCAGGAAGAAGATCCCAACAAAGATACGTGGGACAAAGGTATTTTTGGGTAAAGCAGTAATTGAAGGTGATCTCAATGTGCACCAGCGTCTTAACAGCAAAAGAGTGCCGGAAGACTTCATATTGCTAAACAGGCGACAGAATTTAACTGGTAATGGTGCCAAACTATTCTTGTCTCGTAGTAAGTTCTGACTATATGATTTAAATGCTCGTGACAGGTACATCGTTTGAATGTATGTCTCCTTTACGTGTGGATGGAGATCTTGATGTAAAACATCTTGTCAATGGAATGAACCTTTCTAAGGCAGCAGTTTTCCTGCGCCACCCAACGCCACAATACATATCAGGTAGTATTATTTGCTTAAGAATTTTGCTGCAATTAAAATAATTAAAGGATATAATTTTTTCATCCAGGACCAAAGATATTTCTCTCGGATGTAACTGTCGAAGAGCCACTCATCCTCGATGGCACCGTGAATGAAGTGAACATTTCTCAAATGGCTGAGGAAACTGTGACCAAGTCATCGTTTAACCGTTCCATCACTGGATTAAAGACGTTCAATACAGTAAGCCTGTATCTTACTAGTTAATTTCAGACCTGCGTCATTGTAAATATTTTTATGTAATTCTAGATGAGTGTAAACAGTAGCCTTTTCTCCAAAACTGTAAATGGCTTGGATCTAAAGCGGCTCGATGAGACTACGGTCAAACTTAATGAGCCGGTCGTAGTCTTTGCTCCAAAGACCTTTGCCCAGCCAGTTCATCTCGTCGGCAAAGCTCAGTTGAAGGCTGTTTCCATGAATGGCATGCACCTTCCCAACGATCTACTGCACTCATCCGATCGGAACGTGGTCCTCGATGGCCGTAAGGAAGTTTTGGGGAAGGTCACAATCATTGGCGAACTGACAGTAGGGGGCAAATTGGATGGTGTTGACCTTAAGGATGTCTTCTACACCAAAGGAGATCAGAAATTGTGTGGCATGAAAAAATTCGCTGAACCGGAGTTCAGTCATTTACAATACAAGGAAAAGGACAGTGATATTGATGCGAACGTCACAATTGTGCGTGGAAATCTTCGTGTAGTGAGTGAGCTTAACAGACAGACATTGAAAGGTCTCTACGACGACCTGATTTTTAAAGTAAGTAAAATCTTCTGATGGGATTCCTAACATAATGAAAAGATTATTAAACTACAATTTAAATGAAAGTTTAGCCCCCACAGATGGATGTCTTAAAATAAATGTTTACAAATTGAAATACAGTTGAAAAATCAATTTTAAGAAAAATATTTATTCCATTCAGATCGTTCGTATTTGTAACGTATTTCAGAATGAAACCAGAGCAGTTTTTGCAGCACCCGTCGAGTTTGAAAAGCCACAATTGCTAACTGGAAGTGAAGTTAAAATATCCGGTTTGCTGAATGGTTTCAACACAACTGAGGATTTTGTGCACAGTTCAAAGACTCATGTGATAACGGGTATGATGTCAATTTCTGGATGTACTTCACTTTGCAGTTTTTCAATAATATTAAACTGAACTGCACCTTAAAAACTGATACCGATTTTCAGGAAATAAGATATTCATGGGGCCAACCACATTCAATGGTGATCTGAATGTGAGGGGCACACTAAATGGCATCAACTTGGAAGAATTTTCTGACCAAGTGGTGCGCCTCGGTGGCCAACCCCAGACTATTGTCGGAAGGAAAACGTTCACAGATGGTGTGACAATTGCTAGATTACACGACTCCTCCGAATTCAATGAAGCAGAAATTACTTTGCCAGTAACTGCCAAGATCTTGACAGTAAAGGGGAACCTCGACGTAGTGGGAACAGTAAATGATGTTGATTTCAAAAGCGTTGCTGCCAAGAGACTAACCTTAACCACAGGTTAGTAAAATGAAAAAGAATTGCCACCAGGAGTGATATTCCGATCAATTTTATTCTGCATTACAGAACAGGAAATTGGAGGCTCTTTGTCAATGACCGATGCTATTGGAGTGGAAAACCTCCAAGTGAATGGAAAATTGAACAGAGTGAACATTACTACACTGTGGAATGACGTCCTGTGGCAAAATTCTAAACACAAGCAAATTATCACCGGCATTAAGGAGTTCAGAGGTAGCAATGCAGAATGAATGTGTATACTCAACTGCAACCTCAAACAATTAAGTGCTCTACCTGGGAACAACAAAACGCTCATGTTTCCTTAAGTTTGATTTGCTGTGTTATTCTCAGATAGTGCGTTTTCAATTGTTTGAAGCTGCAGTTGAGAAAAGTAACTAGAGAATGAAGTATTTTCTAAATATCAGGCTTAAGTATTGAAAGTTCTCAGGTCAAGTTGCAACTCCAAATTTGTTCACGAGGCAAGGGATCAACGGTTTTGCAGTGGCCGACGTTCATAAAGCTGCCATTTACTTGCACAACGGTAGTTTGGCCAAGAATTCCATCATATTTGTGGACGGCATAGTAATTGGAGGTCCACTGGTAGTACAAGGCAAGATCAACGGGATAGATTTTAGCAAGCTCGTTGAAGACTCTTTGCCGAGCTCTACGCCACAACACATTACGGGTAAATTAAAGAGAATAAAAATTTGTCTCCTGTGATTAGAACTTGTGGCTCGTTCCTAAAACTGTTTACTGGTTATTCCCAGGTGTAAAAGTTTTTGATAACTTGCGGGTCAAGGGCAGCCTCAGGGTTAGCGGCTTCATCAATGACATGAAACTGGACCGTGATGTGCTGACCACCAACACGCCACAAACCATTAGCGGTTAGCCCAGTCTTACAATGAATCAATGATTGCCCAAAAATTCTCAAAATTCACAAACCCTTTCTTTGAAAATGTCAGGACATTATTCGTTTGGCCAGGATGTAAGAATAACGGACAGCGTTAATGTTAAGTGCGATTTAAGTGCAAACCAAGTAAGTTGGGAAATATGAGGAAGAGCTGTAATAGCGATTGCTTTTACTAATGACCATGTGTTTAGGTGGCATACACGCAAGGAGATGTCGAAACTGTAACTTTGAGAGGAGATGTGATAACGGATGCACTCTGGACTGGGGGGAATTTGAATGGGATAGACTTCATTCACCTTTGGACTGATGCAGTTCACACCACCGATCAGAGTCCCACCATAAACGGGACAAAAAGGCTACTTGGAAAGGTCACATTTGCTCAGGATTTGAATGTTCTTGGAACTATAGATGCCTTCGACTACCCGCTACTTTTTAAAAGTATCGTCACCACCAATGGTGAAAATCAGGCAAGTCCTACTTCATAGCTTATGGACTTTCGAAAAACTAAACTAGGCTTATCGCCATCATTTTACAGGTTGTAACTGCAGCAAAGGAATTCACCAAAACTGTGGAAATTCCACATTTGACATGCGTGGGAAACATTGCGATCCATGGAAAATTTAATGGCATCCACGTTGACAAAGTGCCGGAGCTAATCCATCCAGTTTCGTGGGCCATACCTGGAAATGTGACCATCGAAAGTTCATTGAACGTGCACGGCAATGTTACTTTAGCAAGTACTTTAAATGGAGTTCGGATTCCGGAAGATGTTACAATCAATCCAGGTAATTACCTAATCTTCTCTGGGTACTTTTAATATGAATATATTGGGGAGTTATTTACATGAGTGCAAAGTTAAAGAATGGTTTTCAATAGGCAAAATTAAAGTAGATGGCAGAAAAATAGCCAAAGAAATCATAGTAAAGGGCAACATCATTGCAAACAGCGTTAACAGCTACGACTTGCAGCAGTTGGAAGCAGATACGTTGATGGTGAGTGGCGATCAGCTCGTCACCGGTCGAAAAGTCTTCAAAGGCGGTGTTGCATTCGTTCAGGATGTTAACATAGACAAATCAAAAGAGAAGCAAGAAATAGAAGACAATCAGTCAAAGGATTTGTTGTCATCTGAAGATGAACCATCTTTCCCTATGAACCTGCGCTTCCATGGCAACGTTATTTTCAAGCAAGGCGTGTCGATTAACAATAAAATATACAACGTTTCTGAGGAACAAGAGGAACAGAAACCTGGCCCAGTTTGCAGTAAGAGTGAATGTCAGTTACTGGATAGTGTTTGGGAAAGTTTCAATCTTTATGCAGGTGTCGTTGGATCGATGCAAAAGGTTCAAGGTGAGCAAGGTCCTTTCGCGAATTCTGAGACACAGCTAATCCAACATGAAAATGGCATCTACTTGGCAATCGGATTTAATGACTGCACGACACCTTTGCATTTTCAATCTTGGGCACCCATGTTGGAAAAGTTTTTATCTCAAGGTAAGTACATAGTCCTGACATTTCAAAAGTCTTTTCTGATGCAGAAAATAGTAAAAATAAGTTTTTTTTTCTTTTAGGAACATCTGATATTTACTCAGCCTCTAAAATGATTAGTTTTCAGTACAAAAACAATGGCTATCTTATTGCTTACCATTATGATTGTCAAACGGGTAAGTTGTGCATTTTGAGATCCTAAATTTAGTGCTAAAGTACCTTTTGAAATTGGGTGTGTAATGGTTCATCCTAGATTCTTTTTTTTTTAATTTTGAACAAACTACCAAAGCAATGTTAAAAAAACTGCTGAAGAACAAAACCGATGATTATTTTTTATTTTCAGGGGCTAATCTGACATCTCTGGTTGCCCTTGAGAATTATTTAAATCCGAGAAGAATACTTAAGCAAATGCTGATGAGCCACCCTCTAGATGTGGACATTTTGGTTAACGAGAAAAATATCCTCATTGCTGAAATTCATTCTAATGAGAGAGTGATGATCCATGAGATAACATTACATTCAGATGTTGTCCAATGGAGGAAAATGATCAACTTCACAATACCATTGAGAATGACAACTTTAAAATGGCTTCCATACAGCAATGGCGAAAGTGAAAAACGCATAATTTTTGGAGGAGGCAATGTAGAAAGCATTGTCTATGTGGTGCAAACTCAAAACCATCCCAAAGGTGAAATTAAGCCGACGCCGGTTCTGAAAGCTGCAACACCCAATATAACATGTTTTGGCGAGGTTGGTTATCGGCATGATAAGACATTGGCTATCGCACAAGTTGGTGCCATTAAGGTAAAGAGCAAACATTGTGATTATGCTATACCACTTTTCTAAACTACCTATTAATTCTAAGCTTTCATATTTTTGTGCAGATACTTGCTATCGATTTGAACCTACATGAGGTGGATAACCTTCGAACCGGATCTAACACTTCGGCAGTGTCGCTTGAAAGTCTCGATGTGTCCGATAAGTTATACCTAGTGGCCAATTTCCAAAAGCAAGTTGATATCTACGTCAAGGAAGGTAAGTTCTACTGATTGCTTACATTTTAAACGTTTGAACAGCTTTAATCAAGGTTATTATTGAGCAGGTGCCAGCAGTTTTGTGAAGAAACTAGCAATGAGTGCAGATAATGTGAGCTTTGCCAAAATGTTTGAATCTAACTATAGACAGTATTTGCTAACTGTTTCTAACAAGGAATGGAACGTATTTCTACTACTAATGCAAGGCACGTACATTTTTTAGTATTTCCTGTTAAAAATCAATAATTTGTTCCTAACACCTTGTTTACATTTAGGAGTCGATACACCTCCAATGAAAGTGGATTGTTCTGTGAAAAGCAGCTGAATAAGAATGTTAAATTGTTAGTTTTAAATTGTTATTGCTGTAAATTTATTTAATAATAAACTGGTTTTCCATAAATCATGACACCATATAATGTGTGGGAAAGATGAGCTAAACATAAAAGTACATCTTAAAGATGATAGAATGTTTCTTTCTTATAGAAACAATTTTAGTCATAAGAATTGTTTCTTCTACAGGAAGTAAGGGAGAGAATTTTTCTCACAAAATCTTAATACTGGTAGTGGCCATGCAATAAAGTATTTAAATATGTATTCTTACCCGTTTGGTGTTATGTGAATCCCGATGGTGGATACTTGCAAAATATTTCTTCCATGACGCCAGGATAAATGGACAAGAACTTAAAACGTTCCCCCATCTGAGAAGGATCGAGAAGCATGTCGCATCCAGACTGCAAATTCCGAGCATTGGCCTCGTCACAATTTTCCAGCAGTTTCTAGAAGCAGATAATTATTCATTTAAACTTGAAAATACTTTCTTCAACTCGTATTGTTGCTACCTGTAATCTTATTTGTATTCCAAGATTAGTGAGAAATTTCTTCTGCGTGACTGGCCCATAAACTATGACTGGAAAAGTAATATTACTCAAAACATGGACATTACCCAAAGCAGAGTACATGTATTAATAACCAACTTAGTTATACCTTCATTTTCAAGTGCTTTTTCTTTCAAATAAGAAAAATCTACGTCACAAGTGAGATCGCTACTTCCTGGATCACAAAGTGGATCAACTTGCTTGTGTTTCCTGAAAGCCTGTAAATATAAGAAATGTGATATGCAACTTCCCTTGTCCATGACTCGAACCTAATATTAAGTCCTCTGGAGCTTTAGAATTCCGTAAAAACTTTCACATAGCCTCCCCTTTCTCCCCCAGTAAAAATACCGAACTAACCACTGCAGACAGAAAATTATAAAATACTCTTTAATAGTATTTATTTCTGCTTAAGACGAGATCTGTTATCCCAATTCTTAATGCAGTAAAATATAATTTAACATAACCAGCATTAAAAATACCCAAATAGGAATATTTAGAAAAAATACCACTCACTCGAAAAGTGTCATTTTTCTCTCCACTATGGCCATAATCTGCAATTAGCACAGCTCCACCATCTTCAACAACCCTTGAGGCCAATGACTCAACCAAGATTCCACTTCTGGGACTAACCTCCAATTGATTGCCAGGTGTACTGGGCTTTAAATACCAACCATGCAACAGATTTGTAAAGTATATTTCAGGGACACTGCACTTATGATAGATAGGCCTACCATATTAAAAGTTATGCATACCTTAGCAAATAAAAGTGCTGCGGGTGTAGCATTCTTACTTAAAACATATCGTAGCTGTTTTTTTGAGTCGTCAAAATCAATCAGAACTTCTTTCCACCCACTCATAGTTTTCTATTAATTGAATAATTATTGCTCTTGCTGCTTCATATTAAAAGAATTTCTAACAAAGTAACCTCTTTCATCAATTAATAATAAGCCATGGCATCTCCCAATTGTAGTACCGAAAACTGTGATGCCACAGGTAGACTCACCTGAAATTTGTGAACTGGCATGGCATCAAAAAATTCATGAGCAATGAAAATAGAGAACTCTCTTGGAACATCTTGCAACTGTAAGTACCAAGATGTTGGAATTCCATAATGACTCATGGCATTATAACACACAGGACCCTTAGTATTCCAGCAGGATTGTTGCATGGTGCTTGGACAAATTTTCTCAATTTGAACCCTTGATAGGGCTGGACTGATTTCGACCAGATGCAACGAAACATGTTTTTTTATTTCTTTGAACTGGGAGAACACATGAAGCAAATCGTTGGCGAGAGTTCCTCGTCCGGGACCTAATTCTACGATGTGTAGCGGCACAGGTTTACCCATTTTGTACCACTGATCAAGGCACCACACACCAAGTAGCTATTTGAACAGGAATAGATTCAAAACTTTTCAATTTCAATTTGGATACATATGAATTGAATTGGAAATCCTAAGATGCACAATAACTTGCCTCACCAAATATTTGACTGATTTCGGGTGACGTTATAAAATCCCCTCGAGATCCAAACACATCCCCAGTCATGTAATACCCCTGAATTAAAATGATCCTTATTAGCATAGAGCAAGCTTTGAAATAAAAATGCTGACTATAGAATTGCTCAAACTCACTGAACACAAGACATGCTCAAAAAACACACCGATGAAGGATGAGTTAAAACTTCCTGCATGTATTCTGCCACTGTAATTGCCCCTGTAGTACGGATTTTAGCTTCAATGTGCTTTAAAAGCAGACCATCTTGTCCCACCTGACTCTTCCCATTTTTATATTGAGTGCAGTGCCTTCTAACCATACTCCTGTTGACCATAGAAGGTAATTCCACTAGTATAAGGATACATTCATACACTGTGATTTCTTTAAAACTAGCCAGGATTATACATCCTGTGGCAAAGAAGAATCAATGTGAAATGCTACATGTCCTGCTCATGCTCAAGTAAATATAATGGGATTAATATCTTTCCATTTTTCTTGTTTTAATTTGAATTAAATTCACTTTACCAATATGCCTGAATTTTGATTACCTAGTACACAATGGAACTTCAGTTCTTTGAATTTTGTTTTTGTTTCTTTTTATGCGGTGTCATAGAGAATGCAGTATGGATAATCCAGGGGGAAGGGGGCCATGGCCCCTTTTAAACCAAAAAAGTAGTTTCACCGTGGACCAGTTTGTGGACATTCATCCTCCTCCCACGATAAGGGTCAGGGGTCATGCCTTCTCCCAAACCTGGGAAAGTTTCCCATCCATGACCAGATACAAACCCCCCACCCCCCCACTTCCTCCAATTTTTCTGGTTCCACCCTGTAGAGTACATTTCAAGAAACTTATTTTGGGTTTACATGTAGTTTATTCTTTTTTTTCCAGTTACGAATACCAAAGGTTTATAATCTGGCCATTATATCCATAGACATACACACACATATATAGACATAATCATGTCTATAGATTATATCATGGAAGGAATGTTGCATGATGGGTATGGTAGCCTACTTAGGCTTTCCACAGCATTCAAACTACAGACATTGCTACGCTTTTTGATAAGCTATGGAATAGGTTTGAAAATTCGCAAGTAATGAGATGGCATTAGCGTACAACTTATTAGAGGCACATTTTGTAGCATTGCCTTCTCAAAGTAATATTTACGGGTTAGCAGTTTTGCAAATGGTAGGTGGTATCAGTAAAATTTTGGTAGCATCTTTAAGAAGGCCTATCGTTTGTGTAGAATATGTAACTAGCAAACCTTTTGAGCCGCTCGTTCCTTCATCGAGAGAAGTCCATTTCACGTATATTCCAGGTAATTTGCAAAAAATATTTCTATATTTAGGTAAAACTAGTGAAAATAACTTAATTTCCATCACTAACGTCGGGTCCTTTTTCAAAACAAACACATTTGGAATGCCGTCAGATGGCGCTATTACATAACCGCGAAACATGAATCAAGTTTAATTACAAATTTTATAATTATTTTCATTTTTAGGTGGTGCTGAAATTATTTCCATCGACAGCTTCAACAAGTCTTTATCCAGTAATGATTTTATTGTGGGTATAACATTTAGCAAAGATAAGGTCGGACAGCAATTCTTTAATTTAAGATTAGTATGGTACTCGAAGGTACATTGTCCTGAAGAAATTTTTTTTCCAAATGGAACTTATTGCAAATTCCATCAATTCAAATGTACATGCCCAGAGCCCCATTTTGGGACAAGTTTTCTTCAGGACAGTGCTGCTTTAAGTCTTAAAGGATTTAATTATCAAGCAAATTTGCAGCCTGGTGAAATTCTTTGCGGGCAATATTTCAATATTTACACCGACTGGGAGCCCAAATCTGAATTTAGTCTAGAGTCCATAGCACAAAGTTGTCGGAGCCTCGAACTCAATTTTATTCCATATATGTTATTTCATGCTGAGTAAGTGGAACTATGGAGTTAATTATGCCCTATGGCACTTTATTCAATGAGGTATTTCGTGTTAGGTTATGGAAAAATCAACAGCGAGAAATTGTGTGGCTTCTAAGTGGAAGCGACGCGAGCGTACACTTATATCGGGAGGTAATATTTGTCCACAAATCCAATCGTTGGACAAAGCTGCATACAGTTGAACAATTTTAACAATTTTAGGATAAAACACACGCATATGTTGAGAGCTCTATTGCCGATTACTTTCCAGAATTCACTAGCCTTCCCAGCATGTGAGTTTCCTGCAATTGTAAAAAGCAGAGCAATTAAAAAATTCACAACTAAAAAAAACCACTCTCCTTTTAGAATGTTGTGGACAGATGTAAAGTATTTTGATGAGCACAGCAAACGCTTAACGGCTATGGGGTGTGAAAACGGACACATACGTGCTGTTCTAACTGACATGAAAAATAACAGTTGAGTAAACATTTGCAAGTTTATTGCTAAGTTAAATTGAATGCATTTAGCCCCTCATTAATTTCTATCAGAATCCATATCGACATGGGAAATTCAACATGACAGCCCTATCAGTAGTGTCCGACTCTTCACGATGACAAATGCCATCGACAGGCCATCATTTTTACAAACTGGGGCAAATGACAGCGGCGAATGCCAAGAAGATAGTTGTGATTCTGTGGCATTGGATTTGCCCGATTTCCACTTGCTGGTGACTAGCACACTTGAAGTTGCAGTTGTGTATTGGTACAAGAACTTTTTACAAATGATTTGAGAGCCACATTCTTTTCTTCTAAAACTAGTAGGTCTACTAGTAGACTTCCTAAAAATGCTTCTTTAAATTTGCATTTTTTCTGAAATTCAATAAAATAAATTAGAGAATAGGCCTATTTCAATACTTTTTGTCAAATTTAATCGATTTATTTCTTGACTGACCCACCCCTTTTTTATAGGAGCGTGCTATCAGCAGGATTTAAAGAACAAAAACTTCTCCCAAACAGCGATGGGTTTGACTGTGTCCAATGTAGTTGTATTGCCGATGTTGACATGGATGGTATGAACGAGCTAATCTTAGGCACATATGGCCAGGAACTTCTAGTTTACAAATATGATAAAGGGCAACCAACTTCTCAGGGGAATCTGTCTCAAGTTGATCCAAAATCTCCAAGTAACCAGCAGCAAGGGGAATTCTATTTGGTATGGCAAAGAAGCTTTGCCTACCCAGTGCTGGCCATAAATTATTTGGACATAACTGGAGATGGAATGAGGGAACTGGTAGTTCTTTCAACTAAAGGATTACACATACTACAGGTGTGTATATATATATAAATTTATTTTTTTGAGTTGGGGTAAAATTTGCCTGGCACTGTCAAAGAAATGTAGGTGGCATTCGGTGTAACCATTGCCTAACATTACAAATCCTTTTATAAAAATCATTGTAAAGAAATATTCATGATTTCCAACTTTTTTAAAAACAAATTCTTGTTTTATTTTGGTACAGCACAATTTGGAAGACGTGGCAAATTTGCTGACAGAACGATTGGAACGACTCGTGCAAAACCTTGACAAAAATGATGCCTTTAAAGAATTGCAGGGTGAAGATATCGAATTATAAACAAGCGATCAACGGCAGCATATTTTTAATAACACCGTAAAAGAATGACTGAATTCTGACAACAAAAATTAAGAAATAAATGAGAAATGCACAGACTGACCATGAATTTACTTGATACGATACAGCATTTTGCGTTGCATGCGGTGCTGCAATTCACCACGTCTAATCATCAGATAGATCACTTTATGAATTGCGTGTTCTGGGTATTTCTAAATAAAAATTAAACAAGTTTATTTTGTCATAAGAGTGTAACGAAATAAGAATTAGGGAAAGCTTAGCACGTGTAAAAATTAATTGAAACTGTAACACGCTCAAAAGATCTAAAACTTACCTGTCTTGCAAAATCTTGTAGAATGCTATGCTCGGAAACTTGCGATCCAATAGCGAAGCGGCGTTTCACTTGCTGTTCAATGCGAGAAAGAATTTCGTGGTCTTCTTCTGAAGTGAATCCCTCTGCTCCAGCCAAGGTGCCGGTCATGGCAGCATCCATTGTTGATACGTTGAAGAGTCTCAGAGCTTCCTCAACATGGCTTTCAATGGAAAAAGGTTTTAGCTGCATCTTGGCAAGAGATTCGGAAATGCGGATGATTGCCTCCAACTGCCTGCAAATTCCAGTTTGAAAGGTGATTAGAGAAATTTCCATTCGAAACAAATGACTTTATTTGAATTGAAAAAGGGCAATCCACCTCACTGTAATAGGGATGCTGTTACGTTTGGCCGTATCTTGCTCGTGCTGCTTGGCTCCCGTACGCATGAGGATATACTGATTCTTCAATTTTTCTCCGGCAACAGGAGAAAGTCTTGGCCCACATCGCCTGGAATCAAAGGAAATATTAGAATGTCAAATATTTACAAAAGAAATTATAGGATATAGAAATTATACTTACGATCTGCAGTAGCCGATGTACTTTTTCAGGAAATTCAAACTCAATTCTCCTTCTGCCACCTCGCTGGATTGTTGAAATGCGTTTGTGTGCACGTTCATTACGTGCTTTGCTAAAGTCTGCAAAAATAATATTTGAAGTCCAAACTAATGAGGCATGGAAGTTAAATGCCTTCACTTACGATATCCCGCTGCTCGTTGTGCTCGTCTTTGACAATATAGATCATATCGAATCTAGACAAAATCGTCGGCATGAAGTCAATATTGTCGTCTCCTTTAGTGTCGTCCCAACGTCCAAAGACGCTGTTCGCTGCTGCCAAAACCGAGCATCGAGAATTTAAAGTGGTAGTGATCCCAGCCTGGAAAATGTCAACATTTCTCATTATAAATTCCTAGTTTAATAAGAAAGTACTACTAAAATAGGATTCCATACTTTGGCAATAGAAATGGTCTGCTGTTCCATGGCTTCGTGAATGGCCACTCTGTCATCCTCTCGCATTTTGTCAAACTCGTCGATGCAGACCACACCCCCATCAGCGAGCACCATAGCCCCGCCTTCCATTATGAAATTTCGCTGTGAAAATGAGCAATGTTAATTTCCAAAATTAAGAATTGCAAAAAAAGAATTTTTCTTGGGAAATTACCGAGATGGGGTCTCGTATCACGGATGCTGTCAGACCAGCAGCACTGCTTCCTTTTCCTGAAGTGTAAACCTTTAATGACAATTATTCCAATTAAATATCTGAACAGTTCCCTCCCACGGCCAAATTTCTTCCCTTGCTTCCCTAGCTATCAATCTTTTGCTTTTTTCCACCCTCCCTCTCCCCACGGAATGTGGCCATTAATTTGCACCACAAATCCTGCAATTAGGCTTAATGTCGCCTCGGAAGCATTGTTCCGTAAAATTAACCAAATGATGAATAAAAATGTCAAGACCTACCCCGATTGGAGAAACTCGTTCTACGAACTTTAACAATTGAGATTTGGCAGTTCCAGGATCGCCAAGGAGCAGAACATTTATATCTCCACGCCTTGTCAGCCCATCTGGAAGCCTGGTCGAAATGGACTTGTTAATTACTATTATAAGAGAACAATAAACTGCAAAAATTCAAATATAGTCTTACAATTTGCGTGAGCCTCCGAACAGCAAACAAGCAATGGATTTTTTGATGTCTGTACTGCCATAGATAGAAGGAGCAATGCTTCTCGAAATTTTCTCATAAACATCGGACGAATTTGCAAATCGACGAAACTCTTCCTCATCTTCCGGCGTGATGGTGGTGCTAGCACTCCGACCAATGGCTTCAGTATCGATGTTGATACCGATGACTCGAATGTACGGGTTCCGGATGCCAATGGCAGACTTTTCTCGCGAATTTTTCTGTGATATGGTTAAATTTATTTTTTGGGGGAAAAAATACAGAAACATAAGTAGCACATTAAAATACTGCTTACTTTTGCAGCCCTGGCCACTATTTTCTTGATGGAATAAATGCCATTAATGGTGACTCGATTGCCGGGCACCACTCGCTCACACACGTATCGGTCGCAATACAACTGCATGTGCCTGGGCATCTCCCCATTGGGAACATCTTCCGGAGACTCCTGAAGCTTCAATATTTGAAAATCCACGCAGATACACTTGTCAGGAATGATGAAATATGGGTCTATTGGGCATTTTATTCTACCGGCCTGCTCCCTAAATGGCAATATTTTTTTTACTCCAGACTTCGAAGTGGAGCAAATGTCATAAATTTAGCTAATAATATATTTACGTGGTGCATTTCCGAGGGAGTGAATAGCCTTCAAACCCAGGTTTGACAGACAGATTAGGAATGACATTGCGGCACGTGCGACACTGGATGGCAATGCGGGTGGCTTTTGCACGGATTCCTGATGCTGCAATAACAATTCCTTGGATTTTTACCAATTTGGAAACTAAATCGGACTGCCAAAAGGAAAATATAAGGTCAGTATCAGTTATGTTTTAAGTAATAGTTTTATAAAAAAAATTGGCTATCACCTGAAGTTCTCTCAGAGGGCTGGGATTTGCAGAAGAACGTAAAATAACTTGAATATCCTGGACATTTTCTTCTCCCTCAGGTCGAGGTTTCGTAATTTCATCAGCGATTTCTCTGGCCGCCTCTTCAAACTACGAGAAAATCAAATCATTCAAGTAATTGCAGAAATGCTTTCAAACGAACCAGGTACATGAACTACCAATGGAAGGTGCTCCGAGGGTTGCTTTGTAATTTTGTCAGCTAATTCCTCGTCAAAGCTGGCCAAATCTTCCAGGGCTATTTCCAACCAGTATTGACCAAGATTATAATGTCGTTTGAGTTGATCCCTTTAAAAATGGAAGGTAAAAATTTCTAATATTATTGTCTTGATCTAAACACCAGAAGGATTATGAAGTTGCAAACTCACCTATAGGTGTAAGAAAAGTTGCCTTCATGATATTCTCGGATAAAATCTTTGAAACGACGTCTAACTGCTATTAAATTAATTTGAGGATCGGTTTGTTGATCTTCCGAACCAAAATTATCGCTGAAAAACACACCAGGATCGTCAAAACCTGCCATTTTTCCTTTACAGAAGACTCCAAAAAAAGATTGAGGATGACCAAGGATGACAGCTACAATAGAACTGGACAATGATTTAGGCGGGAAAGCATAGAAATATTTGGCGCCAAAATTTCCGATTGTCTTCGTGACCTATTACAGATGACATTGGATGACATCATATATATTCTTCCGCAAAAAACCTGCCTGCAAATGTTCCTACGCGTGAAAAGGTAGTTTGGCTACTCGTCATATGTGCGTTTTAAAAAGTAAGTAAATTATAATTACAATTCTAATTGTTTTCTTAAATTATATCATTACTTAGACTTTGAGAGTTACCTGGTTGACTTTCGAAGTCGGTATAATGCATACGATGTTTGCATTTGCTGAAAAAAAAAGCCACAAAATTTATTTTTATACGAAGGTCCAAAAATCGTGGTACCAAACTTGGCACCTTTATATGTGCCAACACGATTCATCCATAATATTATTCCATTGTATTGACATATTTATAATTTTCTATTTTTAGTACCACATGCCTAGGACAAAATGATGGAGTTATCTCATAGTCTGACATTAAATGAAGATGCATTGGCACAGATTTCAGATGCAAAACGACCAGTCTTTATATTTGAATGGCTGAGATTTTTAGACAAGGTTCTCATTGCTGCTCAGAAGGTAAACTATCCTGTTTTATAATTTATTTTTCCTATTTCTAGCGTCTCAATTTAAATGTCAGTAGTGTAGAAGGGTCTTGCTTTTGTAGGCTTAGCCTACATGATTGTAATGTGTTGAAATTGGCATAAAAGTATTGTACCTTATCTGGCATAGTAAACTATGCCCAAGAGTATATATATAGGTATACCTACCACTCTGGTGGGCATCCGCAGGTACACTGTATGCTGTAGCTAAAGCATATACCTGTAGGTACGTCCACCAACGACCAATCGGTTTCACAAAAAATGCTTCTACAACGTATCGATATAGGCTACCATTCATGGGCGGATTTAATGGGGAGGAAATGGGGTCTGGATCCCCCTCTTGGCAGACAAAAGTGCAAATTTTCGAATACCTCCCTAGCACCATCCTACAATTTTGGTGATTTTTAGCCCATTTTTGAGTGTTTTTTAGCAAAAAAAAAAGTCACCTGCAGCGCCATATTCTGACAATGTTTGCAAGTATGTACCAAAACCATCAACTTTTTGCCTGTGGTCCAAATTTTGAAGCAATAATATTTTGGGTCGCCTTCCCCCCATTTTGTAACATTTCGTTATAACAGTGCATCTTTGCATAATTAATGAAGATGCTACCAAAGGACATAGTGGTCTAGGTAGTATGCCACCTGGTATTCATGAGACCTGTGTACAATTCTCAAGGGCGGTTGCCTTGACCATGGTTTTATTGGTTATTCCAGGTCAATGGTCCTTCCAAGAAATTTCTCTTAAAAGATCTGGAGACAAATCTTAAAGTAACCCGCAGATCCAATTTCAATTAAAAAAGAGGAAAATTACACTTGCTAAAATTGCATTTGTTATCATAGTTGGTGAGGAAAAGCTACCTTATAGCCCACACGTGCCTGCTGTTGGTAGACATTCAAATTTTGGCTGACCCATTCCACTCCACTAAAACTCAAACACTTCTACACAGGTGCTTGTTTTAGTCAGGGCTATTGTTTCCATTGTACCTTGGGGCTATTTTTGTATCGGGCTATTGTTTCCATTGTACCTTGGGGCTATTTTGTCTGGGCTATTATGACGTAGATCCGTACAGTTCTTACATCAGTTAGGCGATAAATCTGTAAATTGGTTGCATTTAAGTTTTAATTAATAAATTAATGAATTGATTAATTGAAGACATCGGCAGAATTGCTCTGTAGGGCCTAATGTTAGTTAAATTGAAATAAAATTCGACAAAACAATATGCATATGTAGGTATTTATACAGACCTAAGGTTAAGATCGCCATTGATATTTGAACTTCATGAATCTCCAAAAGTATTCACCTGGACTAATTGCATAGCTTATATACAGGGTTCGATTTTGGCATTTTGAACTAGGGGGTTGGACATTGCAGGCAGTGCAGCACCCAGAAATTCATTTTTTTTTGGGGGGGGGGGGAAACTGACCAAAAAAATGTTCCTAAA
>JAQIXP010000485.1:0-25536 GCA_034700285.1 Proteroiulus fuscus
ATTTTTATTGCCACAGACATTCATAGCTAGTAAGTGTGTACTGTTTAAAAATAACTTGTTTCAAGGTGATACTTTCCTTTTAAAGTAAGGCAAAAAATTATTTCAGATTTAGTTAGATACTTGATATTTATCGTTTGAAAGGTGTATAAATGAGTGTAAATGTCACACAACTGCAAACATGGATTTGCCATATTACGGTAGGTGTTCATCAAACTACAATTAACAAGATTACCCTTCATTATTACTAATAATCTCAATTTTAAGATTACTTTATCACAATGTGGGACTGTCCTTTAAATCTCATATATATATGCAAGTATTTTTGATTTAATACGTTTCTAATTAAATTTCTTATTCCTCAAAATAAAAAAACCTAATTTTGAGTAATTTTTCCAGGATTTCAGTAATGGAATCTCAATATAATTGGAACTTGAACAACCTAAACAAACAACAAACGGACGAAGGCTCACTAACGATATTAGGAATATGATAGTCAACATAATTCAACTTCACATGCTTCAAGAACTGTTTAATTCCACTGACATTTTCCTCAGTTCTGTTTTTGCAACGGATAAATTCTAATTGTTTCACATGGCCGAGATATTGGCCACATTCTTGAACAACAAGTTGACCAGTATATGGGCAGTACTTGAACTCGATGCGCCGAAGGTTCGGAAAACACTGACCAATACCTTGCAAAGTAACTCCATCAAACTCCGTCCCATGCATGATCAGGTGCTCCAAGGAGTCAGACTGATGACACTGGACACTGGGAAATGGCGGATTTCCGGTGCCAATACCACCGGTTAAATACCACCGAGGAGGAGCACTGATAGAACCAATGTAAAGTCTCTTCAATTTTCTTAGTTTTTCAAAAACTGCTATCAGTTCACTTTTGCGGTCGACTTCCGTCCCCACCTTGCCATTACATGGATACAAATTCCACCTCAAAGAATTAACATTTTGAAACTGCTCCAGAAACTCCTCCAGTTTCTTGTATTCCCGGTCACCACAACATTTTAAACACAAATCCAAATGTCTCAAAGCCGAAAAGTCTACGTGTTTTGTGACCTCGAAAACCCGGCCCAGTGGATCGTCTGGCAATTGTAGCAAATCCAGGAATAAATATTTCACTTCCGGAAGCAACTGTTGGAACTTGGGCAGTTTTAAGTCCAGTTCGTTAGGGGTAATGTCAAGCTGTCGGATTCCCTTCTGCACCAGACTACGGATGAAATCCTCATCGGCGGCGCAATTTTCAAAGCAATAAAACTTCACATTTGTCCAGAATCTCTTGGAGTAAGCAAGCTCTTTGAACCGTTTGCAAACCAAAGCGACTCGACACAAATCCTTTATTTCCAAATAACTAAATATTTCCACTATTAATTCAGGAAGCAAAACTTCCAAAATATTGGCCTTAGCAGTGGTATGCAAACTGGCTTCTTCACTCATTTCATTTGTGCCTGAATATTGTGCAACTGACAAATTAAGATATGAGGTGACAAATGTATAGTTGTAGTTTCCAACTAATCATAGTATTGATTACGTTTATATTCGTGGAACCAAAATTGATAAAATAAATAAATGATGTCAAAAGTACCATTTATTGCATCAACCAAAAGTTATCATTTAGTTTATTAGATTTATGCTTAAAAATAAAAATGTTGTCATGATTTTGCACATGAGTGAGCCGGCAGAAGCAGATATTTCAAATGTTAAATAAAAAATGTAATGCTAAATCCCTTTATAAAATTACAAGTGTTACCAAAAATTCTCATTTTTATCAAGAATTTTCAGCTTTAACTTAACAAGAATTCTCAGTTTTATCAAGAATTCTTATTTTTATTAAGAATTCTCAGTTTTCATGTAAATTTCTTTTCAGAAATAGTCAGTTGTACGAGGATTTGCATAACTCTAATTGAAATAATTTTAAATCTTACCCCATCCCTAAAATTTGTCAATAACGAAGGATTAATCAGATTGCTTAATTCAGTAGTGGTGAATTTGTCATGTTATCAGATAGCATATTAGTCACTTCTGAATTAAGCCATCGAATCATTCCCTAGACCCTAGTTTCCCAAAGTGGGCGCTATGCCCCCCTGTAGGAAATGAAGGAATTGTGGGGGCTATGCTTTCCCCAGTAGAAATAGGGGGCATTTAGTAGCAAAAGTGGGCAATACAAAGAATGATAACAGAATGTCACCAAAAAATGCTATAAGCAAACTCATCCATTTGACCCTGCATACACACTCACTATACTTGTAACTGCCTAAAATGCATGGAAAATTGCCCAAAGAAAAATTGCAATTGGAAAATTGCCCAAGAATTTCAATTGATAGAATTTATGCAAATATTTGAATCTAAGTAATTGTGAACAAATTATGAATTATTATAGAATTTCTCATGCATTCTTTGAATTATTAGACTTTAGTTTTGAAAGTGTTTTGTCAAATGGAAATTCCTAAATTCCTACATGTTGTATATAATAATAATATATAATTTATTAAGGCATAAGGTTTCCACCTGCCTGGGTGACACTGAATTACAAAACTTACAAAAATAAATTAATCAAAATAATCAAATTACATAGAGGTAAACTCGTAGAAAACAAAATTTCACGAAATAGCCTTAACAATAATGAATATTGGAAGGAAAATAAATAAATATATATTACAAATTCATTAAAGAAGTTCATTTATAACAATTCATTTAATGACTTGGCTCTTGTTCTAAAGAAGGATGACATTAAATTAAAAAGGGGTATAGTGAATCTGATGGGGTATTTTTGAAATATAGATAAAATGGTAGCGGTAAGGTTGGAAGTTTAAGATCAGCAAAATTTGTATCAAGCCTTAAAGAGTTATAAAAAGGGCAAATAATCATTATATGGTATAAGTCTTCACTGAAAATATTATTACAAAGATTGCATGTTACAGAGTGAGATATAAAGGTGAATTTATTATTGACTGAAATTGGATATCCATGGATACGAATTTGTGCTAAGGAACGTAAAATATGAAGCGGAATTTGCAGATTTAGTAGAAAAGAAGGTCTACCTAGTTTGTTAATGAGTGCATTATTACAGAAATGTGTTGATCTTTCAATATGAATTAAATCTTCCTGCCTTAATATGCTGATTAAACGATCTTTCATATAAGGCAATAGAGTGAGGGCAAGGTCGGGTGATTGAGTAGACCAAACATAGGAAAAGCCTAAGTTATTAATTTTAGCTTTGACTAGAGTACACCAACTATAATTAATCAAAGGATTTTGATTTAGTTGAGAATAATAAGCCTGTTGTAGGAGTATGTTGTGATTGGCAGTTAAAATGTGAATCCAAAATTTGAATAAAGCAATGGTCATATCAACCTCTAAAGGCATCAGATCTAATTCCCTTCGCAGGATATATCCTGGTACTAAGAAAGATGTTTGTAGTAGATGTCTTGCATAGATATTTTGTAGCTTTTCTAAAGAGTTATTGCTAAAAGGGAACCAAGTTAGAGAAGCATACGTAAATACTGAACGAACCAAGGCTAAAAAGAGGCGATGTCTGCTATACATGTTTTGGATTTTTAATTTATAAAGCAAATGCCAAATATTATTCAGAGCAATTCTAGCTTGTTTAAATCGTGAATTAGGAGCATGAGTGAGGAATTTTTTCTCAGAGAAAGGAATACCTAAATATACGTAGAGTTTAGTGTGCTCGATTTTCTTATTACCGATATACAATTTAATTTTTTTTGATATATTGCCACCTTGCCGAAAAATCATCAATTTTGTTTTGGATAAGTTAATAGCAAGCTTTAAGTTTTGTAGGTAAGCATTTATTAAATCCAGTTTTTTTTTGCATTCTTTGGCTGGGTAGGTACATCTGGAAAGTCATCAGCATAATAAACTTGGCCATTTACATATAATCGATTATAAGTTAAGGAGGCTTTGTGGCCTTCATTACGAGCATCCCACATATAATATGAAAGCTTTTTCCGCAATAATTTGGTTTCTGAGGAGTAGTCCTGCGCTATTACATAGCTACTTCCTTTAAGCATCCTTGCATTTGAAAGAATATTTCTCCTGGAAGATTCGGATTGAAATTGGACAATTATTGGATGAAATTTACTACCTTTATTAGACAAACGATGGATCACCTTTTTGCTCAATGCCAAGAAAAATTAAATTCTCTCTCCTACTTCTATCTTCAAGGTCATTAAATTTATTTTTTAAACTAGTTAATTGATCTTGCAGGGTTGCATTTAATTCCAAAATTTGAGAGTAATCCGATTGAAGAGATTGTAATTCACTACTTAGCTGGACATTTTTGTTTTCCAAAGAATCCATTCTCACCGTTAAATTTGAAAGAATGTTAGGCATTTCAGTATGCAGGACATCCTTGAGCAAATTTTTGATCGTTTCTACAAGAGCTGGATTTGAGCAGGTATTTAGGTTGAAAGAGTCTTCATTTGTAGGCCCTGGATTAACTTCTATTCCACCTATAATTAATTAGTAGCATACACATAGCAGTAACTTTCCCCAAAGAAGCATGGTTGTGGTGAAAAATTCTGGTTGCACGTTTGCAGCAGCCGCCATTGAAAATTCCAACTCGAAATCGAAATGTAAAAAAGTCAATCATCTCAAAAGACCAGCAGGAAAGAGAATAATATTTCCAAGTTTAGAGGCCGATGTTTAACAGATTGAAGCACATTAGCAAAAACTTGTTTATAATTAGGTCACATACAGTTCAAGCGAGTTTAAATTGATCCAGATGCAGAGCAATAAAAAAGACGTCTTTACTCTATGAAGGTTGAAGCACCGGTTGGTGCTTCAACCTTCTATGTTGTATAAAAGCTGCACTTTTTGTCATTCACAAGTCACTTCTCTCCTGGCATGGGGTGACTATGCATGGATGGTCGCTGCTGACCACTTATGGCCATATGTTTTTATATTATTAATTAACATGTTATAGCTAAAATATTTAATAATAAAAGTAATTTGCAAATTTAAATTGAAGTAAATGGTTTTATTGGGCGGAATATTCTCGAAGCAGTTAATCCAGCGACGTCACTAAAAGTCCTAAAAATGGGCTGTGACATACTCATTGGCTAAATACCAACTTTACAAAAAAAAATTTTTGATTGAAATTTTAAAATTGTAAAAAGCTGATTTGAAAATTAAACAACTTGGAACTGAAATTAAAGTTATTTATTAAACTGCAATAGCAAAATAAAGTAATCACTAATGACAAGGATGAGCCCAATTTTGCGCTACCAATTTATTGATTCAATTTTCATCTGCAGAATCCTTAATAAATTTCTACGGGCCAACTACATTGAGTTTGCAGTCTTTTTGCTAAAAAAAAAAGGAGTCGACAAAATAGTTGACCATGAAGTTCTTAGTAGGCCTATGTTGTGATTATATTTAATTTTACTGATTTGATTTATATTAATTACTAAAAAGAGTAAAAAAAATTAGTGCCATTATGTGCAAATTATGTTTTGTTATATCATTTTAATAACTATAGCTTCATAATTTTGGTTCCAAGTTATTTTATTTCCAAACTATATAGCTTTTTGAAATTTAAGATTACACACACAGCTACATAAATATTTTGGCAAAATTCAAAAATTATATATAGATACAGCTACACTTGCAATTTAATATTAGTTGACTTTTTTGCTAATGGGGGAGGGGGGGGGGCGCCATACAAAATCATCTTTGATAAGGGAGCATTGAGCCAAAAAAGTTTGGGAAACACTGTATTAGACATTCAATTTTCAAATTCCCAAAATTTACAGATTTTTGTTAAATACCCTTCACTTTTTGAGCCAACTTTTCTTGAAAATTCCCTAAACTTCTTTTGATTTTCACATGTTTCCTCAACTTTCCTGACCATTCCAGGTTTTAAAGTAGGCCTAAATATACGAAATCCAGCTATAAGTTTGACTGATTAATATGTCCTTGATTAATGTTGTTTGGATAAGTAAATGTAGATGCTACAAAACTGATTAATATCACTCCTTCAAAAGTGAAGCGCAATCTGTGATAAATACTCTTAAAGAAAAAAAATCTTTCCATTTTTGTTAGTAAAATTTAATACGAGATCCAATCAACATTTATATTCCAATGCCTTTCATCATTTTCAAAGGAACTTCAACTATCTCATACATAAAAACACCCCTGTTATGAACTTTTTTGAAGTATTTCTACACCTAATGACATTTTAGTTGGCAGGAACAAAACTAGTCACAGGTGAGGTACATGGTTACTTAACCATCTTCCTATTTGGCCACCATTTCTTTAAACAGTTAAAATCCTCCCACATTGCTACACCACACCAACTGCATACAGGGCCGGATTAAGGAAAATGGGGGCCTGGTGCAAAATAAATTTTTGGGCCCTAGCATATAGGTGTCATTAGGTTTTATCTTTAAAGGACCAAGACCGATCACGGCATGGCACCCAAATTATGAAAAACATATCCAGGGTTGCACCCAGAAATCCATTGTAGGTGGGGGTACTCGACCAAAAAAAACGTTCACAATTTTGAGGTGCAGGCTAAATTCAGAAGGCATTTCAATGCTTTTGAACATCAGTGCAGAAATTGACACAAAACGGCATTATTTTGGCCACATTTTTATTTTTTTTGGGCGGGGGGTAGGGGGGGCGTGCTCCCATGGCTCCTCCCCTGCATGCGGCCCTGATAGGGAGTGAGCAGTTTTCTTGTAGATGGTCTGTATTCCTCCCATACACACAAGCACTTTATAAGAATAAGGATATGTAGAAAATATTGCCACCGATTTGTTTCCAATCCACTGCCAATTAGCTCTAAATAACAATGGCTGCTACACTACAAATTCAACTAAAATTACATTATCTGTCACAACTTTATAAGTTATAAAATCATTCATCAGTTCAAATGCAAGATCAGAGCAATATTTGTTTACAGTAGTTTTATACATTTAATCTGACGTGGCCTCGTGGGGGCCCCTAAGAAGTGGGGGCCTGGTGCAGGTACACCACCTGCACAATGGTTAATCCAGCCCTGACAGTATATGCTCTAGATAGCAAATGACGAGCTATTTGAAACAATTCTCAGCACCATCCACATAAGGCAGTACCCAAAGCTAAGGTTTCAAAGATTTGAAAAACACTGGCTAATAGCTCGCAAGTAGTGTCATTTAATTCAATGCATTGTAATGCCAGGTGTTGAAAAGTATCACAATGATAGAACTGGATTTTGTGTAACTTCTTGAACCTGATGACAAATCCAACGACCATGCAACTTCTTCAGTAGTATTATTGTCCCAAAAACAGTTTGCAGTTCCTCATTATACTCCTCCAAACTTTTGCCTCAACTTTCTAAATCCGCACTGGAACTATAGAAGTAACTGCTGGAGAAATTCCTTCAGCATGGGGTTAACGCAGTATTCTTGACAACAGACATCCACGGCAACTGCCTTAAAGCCAAAAAATACACGCATCCCATTAACAGAAGGACCATGTCCAGCTGCTCAGAATTCATCTGTAACAGATCCAGGTACTAGCACAGCAGTTGCAGCATCAATTGCTGGAACTTCTGCAGCTTGGCCATTTCATGAAAAAGTCAACCAAATTTGATTTTTTTTAAAAAATTTAAAATTGTTTTAAATATGTTGTTTTATGTATCAAAAGAAAGATAAAACCTTGTAGAATATGAATATCACATTGAAATTAATTTTTCTTCTTTTAAATTAATTAATTTTAAATAATTAATTAATTAATTAATTAATTAATTAAATAAATTAATGAGTAAAAGAAGCACAGACCTAATGTAATAAAATCAGTATTTTATTTTAACGGTGACGTTTCGATATTCTAAGCGACTATCATCATCAGGCTCTAATAATGAACATTAGCAATTCAGATAAGTACGCACAAGGTAGAAAGGTGAGAATATTGGCAATTCACTCAGGAAGCTTACCGTAAGTCAACGTGATGGTCTTGTTGCAAAGGGCAAGGAGTGACTAATCAGTTACTAAGTTAGATTATCATTAGTTATAAGCAGAATCATGTTTTCGACGTTTATTGGTCCCTTTTTGGATGGACCAGCTTATTGGTTGTAGTGCTGTTCATTCAAGTTGGAGGGGGGGGGGGAGGAGGGGGAATTTTGTGCATATTGAAAGTCCCTGAAATGGGAAGTAATAATTCAGTTGAATGTTTGTGGATGTCAGCACGTCGTTTCACACCCTCTGAAGTTATTCCAAAGGTCAAGCCCTTAATCCCATAATTAATTAAATTAATTAAGTTTTTTTGAACTACATGAAACCCAGTGGTGCCCATTAGATCTGGCCTGATAAAAAAACCAGTCATATTAACTTTTAGACCAAGTTGTTAAAGTAAACCCCCCAAAGTTAGTCAATAATAGGGGTCACTTCAAATTTAATTTGTAATATTTTACTGATTTTTAATATTTTAATAATGATGTAATTCTAAGAAATATTAATGTTGCTAAACTTTATTTTATAATTTTATTAATATAAAGTCAATTTTTTCATGTTTAATGTTTACTAAGTGCACTCTGTCACACCCGTGACAAAACAAGTCACACCCGTGACATTAGCTAATTAAAATATTGTGCAAAAATGGAATAGCACAAAATTCTAAACTTAGTGCCATTTTAAAGCTTGAACCTTTCTCTTTATTTAAAAAAAATGTTTGACTTTAAAATATCATAGTTTCACAGAAAATTCCCAAAATGTTTTTGCATTTGCAAACCACTGTCCTTTTTTGTCACACCCGTGACAGCAACATTTTAATTTTTTTCAAACTTAAAAATAATTTTTTTTTAATTACTTGGCATTATATAATATTTGGACTTAGTTGATTGTATAAAAATATCCAAGATTTTTTTGTTTGCAAGAGTGACTACTTAAAGTGCCAAAAAATGTGTCAAAATGTCGTCAAAATGTCACACCCGTGACAATGGAATGGCTGAGTTGAGTGTCTTCCCCGCTATGGGTAATCCTGAGCCGTCGGATTCCCTTTTGCACCAGACTTTGGACAACATCCTTACCGACACTGTCTTCAAACAAGAAGAACCATGGTTTTGATAGCCAATGCCAAATTTTTCAGAGTGCATAAAAATTTCATTGTCTCTATCAATTCCACAGCATTGAAGAACACCTCTAGTTCTGGAGACATTATGGGAGTCAAAATTTGCATGATAGGACACGCTCTTATGGCACTTTCCAAACTGTCCACGGGACTGATGAAAACATCCATCCTCAGGGGCGGATTGAGGAGTCGGGGACCCACACAGAAATGAGCTTAAAGGGGCCCAAGTATTCAGTGCCGCACCCAGAAATCCATTTTTAGGGAAGGCCTGACCGAAAAAATGTTAAAAAATTTTTTGACCATAGGCTAAAATTAGACGGTTTTCTGTACATCATTTTTAAAATTGACTCAAAATGGCGCCGCAGACGATTTTTTGGTTTAAAAGTACTCAAAAATTGATCAAAATCACCAAAATTGCTTATTTTCCCATTTTTTGTAGTGTGAATTCGAGAATTTCTTGGGTGGGGGAGCACGGGCCCTCCTGGTCCCTCTTGAGTGCGGCCCTGCATGTATTTAAATACATTTTTTGCATTTCAATTTTTTTTTAAACGAGTCTAATAATGCCTACTGGGGTGGGGAACATGGGAAACATTGTTTCACCATGAAAACAAGGTGTCCAAAATGCAGAAATCGAATACATAAACAACTTTATATTTGAATTAATTGAAACAATAAGAAATAACTTCATATTCACATTAATTAATTGTAACATTAATTTTAGATTTTCAAATTATTTCCAATGAATTTGAAGTCATTTCTGCAATGTCTCAGTTTTTCAACTAAAATGCAATAATTTAATTAATTTGTATTCACATTGGATAGAAGTTTTGGGCCCCTGACATATAGGGTCGCACTCAGGAGAGAGGACCCAGGCTCCATTCCTCCTCCTGAAATTTTTAGATTTATATTAGCTAAAATGTCAAAATAGGCACTTTTGGCATATTTTAGCCCATTTTTGAGTGTTTTGGAGCAAACAAGTGTTTTGCGGCGCCATTTGTGTCAATTTTTGAAATTATTTTCAAACTCCTTCTATTTTCGATCACCTGCGGCATAAATTTTGACAAATTCTCTTGGATGGCCCCCTCCCCAAATGGATTTCTACATTCGGCTGCTCTGGCTTTAAGATGGGCCCCCAATAGTAACACACCACCCAATAATGAAGCGTGATCTGTGACCATGTTCTATAGAGTACTGATATTAGAGTAGGGGCCCACCCGGAAATTTCCAGGTATCCGGGTGGCCCAATCCGCCCCTGTCCATCCTACAGATCCCTTTCTAAATCAGATTTGGCATAATGGCTTTATCGATACTTTCTGGGATCCCACGTCCAATCCCACTTTTCTCCACAGCCGCTTCCTTGAACCATGGCCCCCAGGGGGGACATGGCCTCCCAAAAGGGACAAAATTGGCGCCCATCACCCGGCGACCATTGCGCCCCTCTATCTGAAACTATTTTAAAAATTGTTAAATTAACATTGTCTATGCTTCAACCGAGTGTTAAGTCAAAATTTTGATGATTTTTCAGTGAAATTTTGAGTATTTTTAAGAAATAAAATCGCCTGCGGCGCCATTTTTTGTCAATTTTTACCATCGTAATTTTGGAACAAATTTTGGTTGGAATTTCGCCCCCCTCCCCCCAATGGATTTCTTAATGCGGCCTTGCAGGGTGGTTGTTTTAGGGATTATCGCCCACCATTAATTAAATGACCCCCCCAAAAGAAATTCCTGGATCTGCCACTGCCTTGAACTGCTTACATGCCCTTTAAATGCCACGCCCTTCATGACGACATGAACCAGCTCCAGCGGACAAGAACAATTGTCAAGGGGAATATTTCAGTTCCGGCAGCAACTTAAAAGTTTGGTAGTTGTGAGTCAAGTTTGTCCTGGACAAGATAAAGCCCTCCGATTCCCTTCTGCACCAGACTCCGCACAACGAACTCCTCAACACCAACTCTAAAACGTAATGAAAGGTCACATTTTCCCACAATCTCTTGGAGTAAGCCAGCTCCTTGAACTGTTTGCACACCAAAGCGACTTAGCATAAGTATTTTATCTTCAAATGACTAAATATTTCCCTAATTAATTCTGGGCACATTTCCAAAATTGATGCCTTTAGAACTCGATGCAAACTTGATTTTTGACCTATCTTGCATTTGAATTGTGCAACTGGCAAAGTATATTATAATTCTAAACTAGTCCCAAATGCAGTGACAAATAACATGACGTACGTATGCACGGTAACAGGCCAAAAGAGCTAGCGACACCTTCCATGATAATCTAATCAATGTGTGATAACTTCACTTTGTTGACGAATTAAAGTGAAAGTGTTACCCTGTCCCAAGTTACGTTTACACTTTATAATAATGAAAAACTACACGTGGGTAGGTATTGACATTAAAATTGTCATCAGGCTTACAATCAGCAAGATATCACCAAGTTTCCAAAATACTTGTTAGTCGCCCTTTTACTGGGCGTAGATATTACTAGCACCGTCTATGACGTACAATTTTAATTGGCTTCACTTTTTATTCAAGGAATACTCGTGTGTGTTGCATCGTTCAAATGTCGCTATATCATTAGATAATAATATTCAAAATGGCTGAAAAGAAATATTTACATGAAACCAAGACCTGTGACCTCAATAACCAAATTACACGGTATTACTCATCTTAATTCATAGGTGGCGCCATACATATGCAATTTAAATCTTAAGTTGATAATTGTTGAGGTTGGATGAAATAATGCTGGTTAGTTGAAAAACAAAGTAGTTTTATTCCGAAGAACACAAAAACAAAAACATCGTGGCACACTTCATCAAAGTCATTCAAGTGAGGGACAAAAATCAGCTGTTTGTCCCTCTAATGTTAATGTTAAATTTGGTTGAGCCGATTCGCCACTAGATGGTGCCGCGCGCTCACACAAACACTCGCCAATGCGCTGGGGGAAGCATCGCAGGGGCAAGCAACTCGCGCATTTTGGGCATCAATCCCCGACACTCCCCCATAATGTCCAGAATCCAGAACGCTTCGAGTCGTCTTGGCTAGGCACACTTTGCTTGGCACCTTGCTGGACGTCCGGATCCCCAACATCTGCTTCATTGTTAAGAGTTTCTCTGCTGGCAGGCCTTTGGTGAATACATCCGCAACCTGGTCCTCGATTGGGATGTACTGCATGGTGATCTTCTTTTCTGCTACCAGCTGACGGACGAAGTGATATCGCGTCTCGATATGCTTTGACCGCTTGTGGAACTCCGGGTTGCCAATCAGTTTGATGGCACTCTGGTTATTGACGAACAATGTCGGCATCGCCTTTTCACCAATCACTGACACGTCTGTCAGGAGTCAAGCCATCCAAACTGTTGCCTTCGCTGTTTCACTGGCTGCTACGTACTCTGCCTCCATTGAAGATAACGCCACACACCGTTGTAGTTTGCTCTGCCAGAACACAGCACCACCAGCAAACGTGATCACACAACCGCTTATTGATCTGTGGGTCACCTTGTCTCCAGCATGATCAGCATTGCTGTATGCATCAACATCCATTACCTTTGCCTCGTAACAGATGCAGTCGCTACTGGTACCCCTCAAGTATCTCATGATGCATTTTGTCAACTGTAGATGAGCCTCGGTCGGTGCATCTTGGGCCCTTGATGCCACATTCACTGCAAAAGAAATGTCTGATCGCATCCACTGTGCCAAATACAGCAGATTACTTCTCTGTAACCAGTCTTGCCATCGAGTAATGGTGAGTCGCCTGGCCACCAACCTGGTTCAATCAGCAGTTTTACGGGATTTGCATCTGTCATCCCGTACTGCTCAAGTAAACATCCAACTTTAGCGGTCTGACTGATCTCGATTGCACCATCGTCCTGTTTGATCTGCATGCCCAGATAGTTGTCAACTTCACTGAGTAACCTCAAAACGTGCTGCTATTTTCTGGAGAAATACGTCGAGCATTGTTTCCACACCCATTTAGCAGACCGTCGTCCACATGGAAACAACACCAAATCGCCTTCTTCGTGTTGTTTGCTCTCCAAGTAGTACATGCAGGGATCTGCACTACTGACTTTCATTCCCGCCTCTTCAAGGAATTCAGTCAGGCATTGGTACCAGCACTTTGATGACTGTTTGAGGCCATAAATGCTGCGATGCAGTTTTCAGACATGATCCGTCTGATCGTTAATCCCCTCTGGCTGACGCTTCCAACCTCGCTGGGCAGCAACAGCTAGCATCGTCCTGATGGTCTCCGGTCTTGTCACTGGACTGTAGGTGTCATCATAGTCGATTCCCGGTCGTTGCATGAAGCCTCTCGCCACTAGTCTTGCCTTGTAACGGAGTACTTCGTTCTGTGAATTCACCTTCTTCACAAACACCCACCGGTTGTCGATTGCCTAACGTTGTTTAGGCAATAGCACCAACGTCCAGGTCTTGCACTTCTGCAGTGATTTAAGCTCTTCCTGCATTGCTTGCAACCACCTATCACTGTCCTTGGATTCTATCGCCTCTCAATAGATATCCGGCACCTCCTTTGCCACCATCGCTCTGTATCTCACAGGTTGCTGTATAATTGTTCGGTCTTGCAGCCTCTGTCATTGCTGCACAGTCACCAGCATTGTTGGTAAAGTCACCCTTGGCTGAACAGGTGTACCACCTTGCTGTTGTACCGGTGTACCGCCTTGCTGTTGTACCGGTGTTCCACCAATTGCCCTGGGACTGGTTGTCACATCTGCTTAGCTGACGTCTTCATCTTCCGACTCATCTGGCTCTGAACTTCCCATGTCTTCTTCGTTGGTCAAGACTGCAGCATCTTTGTTCGCCTTGGGTACCAATTGCTGCAACTTCTCGTCCTCAAATTTAACGTCCCGGCAGACATGAACTGCCCTCGTCTTGGGCACGTAAATCCGGTAATTACAGTCGCTGTAGCCGACCATGCTTCTCTCCAATGACTTGCCATCCAGCTTCTTCCGCTTCTGGCCAGGAATCCACTTAAAGCATTTGGTTCCGAAGATCTTCAAATGATCGATCTTAATCTCCTTTTTCAAGAAAAGTTCGATAGGCGCCTTGTCTTTCATCTTGGTTGGCACTGTCCTGTTAAGCGTGTATGCTGCAGCCAGCACCACTTCGCCCCACAGGAACTTTGGTAAGTCCTTCGTCTCAAGCCATGAACGTGCCATTTCCACTAAGATTCGGTTCTCTTGTTCAGCTACGCCATTCTGCTGCGGCGTGTATGGCACTGTCAATGAATGCTTTAGTCCGATTTTCTGGATCATCTCCCTGATTTCATTGTTATCGAACTCCTTCCCTCCATCCATACGTATTTCAGTGATCGTCACCTGGGCCTGCACCTTGGCCACTTCAAGGAAAAATCCCAGCTTCTCTGCGACTTGACTCTTACGTTGGATCAGGTACGTTGCCCTAAAACTCGTAAAATCGTCCTTGAATACCACATAGTAACGGAATCCGCACAATGCATCCTCCTCCATCGGACCGCACACATCTGCGAACACCAACTCGCCAGGTTTCGTTGACTTCTGGACTCGGGATCCGAAGCTGAGTCTGTGATGCTTGCCCTGGATGCAGCCTTCACAGAGTCCACCTTCTTCTTCATCGCCGACTTCGATCCTGCGATCCTTCAAGAATGTCTTGACATGCCGCCTGTCCTTTTGTCCCAAGCGCTCATGCCATGACTGGAGAGCATTATCTGTTCCATCGGCGATGCAGGTCCTCTCTGGTACCACCACTCGCACTGCCATGCGATACAGATCACCCTTCCTTGGAGACACCACCACGGCGATCTGCTCTCCCGCCTTGATGAACGTTCACATCGTACCATTCTCTTGTATTTCTTGGTCAATACCCTTCTGGCCCGCCTTCTTTACGGAGAAAAGATTCAATGCCCCATCAGGGCAAAACCAAACATAAACGAATGGTCACTTAGTCCAGCTACTTCCATTGTATGTTTGCACCATAATATGCCCTGCACCCAGTGCTTGAAAGGACACACCATTCTTTGCATTGTCGATCGCCTTCGGAATTGCAAATGGTTTGTACTCGGTAAACCATTCACGACGGTTTGTGATATGTTGTGTCGCACCACTATCGACATACCACTCATCGCATTTCATCTTTGCGATGTCGATCATCGATGACTGGACTGGACTTCTACTCGGTGCTGTCATCTTGGCCTTCTATGCGTAGGTCGGTTCCTTATCCTTTGTGGTATTCTTCTTTGAAGAAACCATCGCAGCATCCCCACCTTTGCTTGAGCTGTTTGCTCCACCACTGGAGCAGTCATGGGATATATGGCCTCTGCCATTGCACTTAAAACAGACTACGCATGTTTTGCAGTCCGCTGCGATGTGTCCAAATTTACCGCATTTGAAGCATTTACGATCCTTACGTTTACCGCTACCACCTTCTGCTGCTGTCTTCGACTTTGTCCCACCACTAGACTCAGTCCAGGCGTTCTTCTTTGCAGTTGACTTCGATGATGCGTTCTTCTTAGACATCATGACGGTTGCCACTTCCACCTCATCTCTGCCGGTAAGTCGTAGTTCGTAGATTATATACCGACGACATAGCTTTTCCCATGTCTTCTCCAAACTCGGTAGGTCATGCCATGTCACGTAGATGTTGTCAAACTCTTTTAGCAACATCTGCAGCAAACGTGCACACAGTTCGTCGTCGTCGATCGGTTTTCTCAACTGGGCCATCTTGGTCTGCAGCACATCGAACTCCCTCAGATGCGACTCCATCGTTGATGTCGTTTGCCACCTGATATCGTGGAATCGATGTTCTCGGCAGACTGGACATCGTAAATCTGGTGGAGCTTGTCCCAGATCTCCTTTGCTGTCTTGCATCCCTCTATGCAAAGCAAAGACTGCATGTCCAGCAATAACACCAGAAGCTTCTTGGCCTTTAAATTCGCCTTGGACCATCTGTTCAACTAGCTAATGTAATTTGCCACACCCACCTCTGGTTTCACCAATTTGCCGGAACAAACGTTCAGAAGACCATCACATTCCATAATAGTCCTCACCACATAGCACAAGGTTAACCAGTTGTCCTTCCCTGACAACTTCTCAATCCTGGGTCGATCGTCCGCCATCTTGATTCAAATTCTCAGAAAATTCACCTCAGAATTCTCTGATTCACCTCTATTCCCACCACAGGAATGACTGTTCACTTCTAGCAGTTTTCTGGCACTTTAGCCTGTCCCAAACAATCACCACATGGCATGACGCCAAAATAACACCAAAAATTCTTCAAAAATTCTCACCAAAACAGTGCTCACACCTCTATTCCACTCAGGAAAAAATACTGCACACCTAGCAGTAAACAGCACTGTACTTTCAGTCACCTTCAGTGACTACACCAATGTCCAACACCAACTGTCAAAAACGAAATTTCAGTCCATTAAGAACTCACCAAAAAACGAAAATTTCCTCCTGAAATCAGTTGAAACCAGCAGATTCCCTCAACCACGCTCTGCTACCATGCTGAGGTTGGATGAAATAATGCTGGTTAGTTGAAAAACAAAGTAGTTTTATTCCGAAGAACACAAGAACAAAAACATCGTGGCACACTTCATCAAAGTCATTCAAGCAAGTGACAAAAATCAGCTGTTTGTCCCTGTAATGCGCATGTGCTTAATTTAAATTTGGTTGCACCTGATGGCGCCGTGCGCTCACACAAACACACTCACCAATGCGCTGGGGGGAAACATCGCAGGGGCAAGCAACTCGCACATTTTGGGCATCAATCCCCAACAATAATCACAACGTTGTTGCAGGTTTCATACAGGATTTTTTAAAGTTTGTTCTCTGACTTTTCCTGACAAAAAGTAACATTTTCCCTGGGATTTGATTAATGCAATATATAAAAAACTTGTTAGCAATTATATTTTATTTGCGATATTTATTTGATTTCCCTTTTAACTCCGTAACTCCTTTAGGTTGCCAGCGGTAAAAACACTGGCTTCACTATTCCAGAATATTTAGCACCTGAGAATGCATGTTTTACCAAATTACTTCTTTATTTTTACTCAGGACTTATAACACAAACAAATCAAATAAGTGAAGTGTAAGCCAAATTGATATGCTTTACTCATTCTTTAATACCACTGATACCTTAATCGGTTGTTTTCGCACTCCTAAATGACCAAATCATGCTAATGGCCGACATATTTGCGACAAACCAGTTCAAAATCCTCATCTTTATAGCGGTGGTGTAATTCGCAAGTAGCGAATGAGCCAAAAGTTTCTTTTGAGATAATAGTGTTTTCATGGGGAAAAAATGTCTAATTTGGATATAAACAATGTTAAAAAGCCGAAATTTGGTAAACAGATAAAACAATACATATATTTTATAGGGAATGTGCTAATTTTTGTTAAATACATGTAGTTAAATTAGTAAATAATTATTTAAGTAACTTAAGAAGTAAACGGATTAAAAATGCAAATTCGTTAGTTTGACTTTGATTAATTTTGCAGGAGAGCAAAATAAATTAGTGAGAAGTAATGCCTATTGAATAAAAGTGAATGCAAAAAAAGTAGCAAATTGTTATTATTCGTTACTTGTATTGTTATAAAAATCCAGGTCACGAGAAATTTGTAAACGATAAACTAATGAATGGTACCATTCGCTAATTGTAACTTTTAGAAATGAAACCTTGTTAGATATTCACTACTTATCACTTCTGTAACTTTAACAATTATTGGTTAAATTGATTTCTGTAACTTTAGGTTAAATTAGGGACACTTCCAAGATCACAAAGGTTCACTTATCTCATCTTTTAACAAATTGGCTCATTCGCTACTTCTGAATTAAGCCATCGATATAAGAGTTACAACGCTCAATCAGAAAATATACAAGTTGTCAGGAAAATGCAAATCAAATTTGAACGGAACTTTGCCCTTTTTCACCAGATCCAATATGGCATCCGTGTCCTTCATAAAAACATTCTCGTTAAATGCCATTTGCAAACCTTCCAAGTGGTGGAGATGCTGTTGCAATTCCTCGGCCAAATTATTTCCAAAGTAATTGCACTCATTAAAGCAAAGTTGGCGCAAGTTCGGAAACACTTTGCAAATGTTTGCCATCGTTGTTCCGTCAAAACTGGAACCTACGAGGCAAAAACGCAAAATGCTATTCGACCTGCAATTCCCAGTAAACAGCTTATTGAAATCCTTACAATGAAAAGTGAAACTTTTCAATTTGTCCAACCGGTGAAGAAACACGTTTAGGCCCATGCCAGTCAATGGACGGTGGTCATACCAATCAACTTTCACAAGCCCGTGACAGAGTTCGTCTATACCGCAATAAAAACACTCCAGGCCTGCAAAATGAGATGCAAACCTTTCCACGGTGTCATCATTAAGAAAATCCGTGCTTTTCACCTGCACTAACAAAGTTTTCAAAGTGCTTAAAAATCTCATTGTTTTGACCAAATGTGCAGCATTGAAGAGAACTTCCATTATAGCACACTCTGGAAAGGCCCTTTCCAAATTGTCCTCGGCGCTTATGAAAATATGCAGCCGGCAGATCCCTTTCTGGATCAGACTCGGTATAATGGCTTCATTGATACACTTCCTGGATCCTGCCGACAATTCCACTTTCCTCCACAGCTGCTTGGCGTAAGCCACGTCCTTAAACTGCTTACACACCCTAGCGGCCATGCCCAGGTCCTGTATCGTTAGTTTGCTCAATATTTCCAACAACATATCAGCAGGCAGATACAAAATATTGGAGATTGCTCTTTCATCATCTTTGTATCTATATAGTCAGAAAATTTTGGTGTAAGTCCCTAAGCATATTTAGACACGAAGGTTAACACTGTAAATCACAAGTCAGTGATTCAAACCAAAAATATTTTTGACATTTTCATAGGCTGAAGGATAGGGTCTGCCTCAAAAATTGAGTTAGTAATTGATAACTAATAAGCCAGGTTCTCATGGATGCATTTAGATTGCTGAAAATACATTTTGTACTTTTATGGTAAAGCATTGCGCTACACCACATGGGATTCACATTTTACGGCCTTTATTCTAATACAGGGTGTCTGGCCAAATCCAGTAACAAATTTCCCTGACATTTCCAGGTTTTCCAGACAAATTTGCACAAATTTCCAGACCATATGAAAGTGATTTTAAACTCATTTTTATAGATATATGCAATTAAAACTGCTATTTGGCAACAACCCTGGGCTGCACCAGGGGGGCCGGACCCAAAAATATTTTCAAAATTTGGCCTGCAGGCGAAAATTTGAAGGCTTTTGTACATTACTGCAGAAATTGACAGAAAATAGCACCACAGGCGAATTTTCTGCTCAAAACACTCAACAACTGCCAAAAATATAAATTTTCCTGACATTTCTAGACAATACTGATTTCCCTGACATTTCCATGTTTTCCAGAAGGCCAGACACCCTGCTTTTAATTCACATGGATGCACCTATGGTGAGCAAGTTAAAAAATAACAGTACGTCCATGGTGATAATGACATTAATTCCACATATATCTGCCCATTAGTAGCATGTAATTCAAAACAATATTTAGGCTAAATTGTCTTCATTGCATCCAGTGCTGTCAAGTGACCTACAGAAATTTTCTATGATCATTTGAAATTATTTTGAAAAGCACCACTTGACAGCCCTGCTTATGCTGCAGCAGGCGCATTGCCAGCTATGCGGAAATGGGGGGGGGGAGAAAAATTAGGGGGGGGGGCAAATATTTATCACATGTATTGCCTAGTTATTTCATCAGGAGCCGTGCATATATCACGTAATCTTATATATCTATTGCACTGACGGATTTTTAGGTTCGATTTGGGGGAAAGGAAGGTGATTCGGAAGTTTTGAAAAACTAATGCACTTTCCTGATAGGAAATGAGAAAAGATCCCTCAAAAAGCTAGTGTATAGGCTGTCCGGTTATGATTGAGGGATGGTTACATGTTTTAATTTGCATTTCCAGGACACTTTAATTTAAAATGTTGGGAACCTTTACAACGGGGGTCTTAGAGGGCGGGGATGAAGCAACTGAAGGAAATTTTTTTAAAGTTAGTGCTCTTTTGTATGTTCTTCATGCATTAAAAGTGATTAAACATTAAAAAATGAAATTGATTTATTAATGTGAAATTTCTTCTAAATTTTCTGTTCTAAAACATCAGGACACTTGCCTATATGCAAAAATTTTTTAAATTCATAAGTTATTTACATTAGTTATATTCTTAATCGATTAATATTATTGTTAGTTTTCTGGGATTTGTGTGGGGTATACATGTTTTATTAGCAAACATATGATTTGGAACAGGGCCGTAACTACCGGGGGTGCAGGGGGTGCACTTGCACCCCCAACCAGCTCTACATGGGGCGCCAAAATCTAAATTTCCAAGGGAAAAAATTTTAAAGTATGTTCAGTTTTGTTTGTCGGACGTTTTCTTGGAGGTGTGATACATGGATGGAAAGCTCATGGATAAGAGAGTCCAAATGTATTCATGCCATTAGAAAATGACCAGATGGAAATGACTTTGGAGGGTTAAAAAAGTTCAAAAGTGATAAATCCGATAGTGTTAACATGGGAATGGTTACGTTGTTTTCAACATGCGCTCCTATGTTTTCCTGTGCAACCACCTTACAGGGATAATGGGTATAAAATAGGGCAGGGATTCCCAAACGTTTTCTGTCATGCAAGCTTTTAGAGGACACTTTTTCAGGTAATTTATCCCTAAAGGTACAAAAAAACTATCATTTATTAAATTTTATGTGGGGAAAGCTATACATATAGGTAAAAATAGTAAAATACATAACTTATTTTTTTCGTTGGTTTTTAAGTTTATTTTTGTGCTCCACCTTGCCCATGTATATTCAAAATAAAGGGGAAAATTCACAAATACCAAATAAAAATTTAATAAACAGTGCATGGATACATGTCAGTAAGACGAAAATATTTGCTGTTATTATTATTGTTATTTCCTAAGATATGAGTAATACTGTAAGAATATTTTTTCAAACTTTTTCCTGCAAAATGAAGGAATATTTTAGGCATTTTTCAAAATACACGCATATCTTGGAAAATTGTACCTATAATATAAGAATATTATATGAATTTTTTTCCAAATTACGGAATAAGAATATTATAGCATTTTTCACCAAAAAATGTAATAATGTCCCGAATTAGTTTTAGTTTTATTCCAAATTTGGAATAACCATTGGGAACCTAACCTAAGTTAATGTATGGAAGCGTGGAAAACCAACTAAACTCCTACCAAATTAAGAGATTCTTCAAATAATATGTGAGGAACAATTTCAGCATAATTCCTAGGGGTGCCAAAATGTTCAATTGCACCCCCTGGCCAAAAACCTAGTTACGGCCCTGATTTGGAAAAGGAACCAGCTGTGACTATCTTTTAGTTTTATCAGAAGCATTGTGAAGAACTCGTCAGGATGAGTTAGTCGTGGAAAATTATTTATGGTTCTAAGTGTGTTTTGTATTTGCTGGCAATTTTTTACCATATGGAACCAATATGGTTTTGTGTCTTGTACATTTGACAATTAGGCTGGGTAGGATCAAGTTCTATTGGGTGGCCTTTTACAAATAAGTTGTTTGGTTGGATTCTAAGCTGAGATATAAATTGCTATATAATCCATGGAGTTCTAAGCCGGAAGTACTTTTTTAGTGTGATGTCGACAGAACCGAGTAGTTGGTAGTGGTTATTATACCATGAATGTAATATTGAGTTTTGCGTTTCTTGGAGTAGTTTTTGTTTCTCCTGTTCTATAGTTGATTATTTTAGTATGGTTATTTCTTCAGAGGTAATATTGATCTAAATTTTAAATATAAACCAGATTCAAATATATATGACAGCATATTCTCTATGAAAGTTTGTTACCCCAGGTAATAGTGCCCCTGATGTATTTACGAGAACACTATGACAGGTATTTTTCCAATGAATGCCACTTTTTAAGAATGTGATTAATACTAATTTTGTTTCTAAAATTATCAAATTATTTGTCAAAAAATATAATTTAGTTAATAATAATTTTTAGTAATTATCACAGTTTTCTGTTTTAAATATTGGTGCACAGGTGTGATATGTCAAAATCACATATACACTGTTAAATGTTTTGTAATTGCATCCATAACAACTAGGCTTTAATGTCAACAAAACTCATAAACAAAACTTTTTTTTCAAAATTTTGCAACATCCCAAGCACAAATATTAATGCACCAAAACCATACAAATCTTGAATAAACTCAAAAGTTATTAACCTTGAAATCTTGAAAGAATTGCAGGGCAGCATTAAATTTTGTGAGTAAGGGCAGCGACTCTCCAGTTCCAACTCAGGGAAATAGCGAAGATGTTGGAAGCAGTCATGTTGAACATCTCCACCAGTGTAGAAGCCAGTCAGGCGAAGCTGCTGCAGATTTGGAAATGACTGGCCAATGGCCTTCAATGTCGCTCCATCGTAGTGGCAGCCATCCAGGTGCAAATGCTTCAAACTTGTCGACTGACAGTCGGATCCAAAGGTGACTTTGAAATCCCAGCAATGTAAACTAAACTTCTTCAGCCTCTTCAGCTTGCCGAACAGTATGCCCACTGTAGTGTTAATCACTCTACCCTCATCACCTGCCATCCATTCAATATGCGATATTTTATAGTCAAGGGCTAAGCTGCAACCAAAAGCTTTCACTTTTGGAAAATTAGCAGCAAACAATGAAACAGTGTTACTTTCAAAGATGTCCGTGACTCTTACCACATTGACCAATTGCAAGCACTTCAAGGGCATGGGCTCATTCTGATATATTGACTTATCCTGCTCGGTACGCATCACTAGCTCCAACACGTCAAACTCACGGCCAACATGGAACATGGGAAGCAGATCCAAAGTCAAGTATTTCACCCTGCCTGGAAACGACTCTAGAGCCAGCTGCAAATGACGTTCACCACTGACATAAACTTTTATTCGGTGGATTCCTCTTAAAACCAAGCTGGGTTTTATGGCCTCCTCGATGAATTGTCCCGGCTCCAAGACAAACTCAATTCCTTTCCAGAAGCACCGGGAATAAGCCACTCTCTTGAAACGTCTGCACACCTGAGCGGCTCGACCCAAGTGACTCTTGTCTAAGTAACTGAATACTTCAACTAAGAGTTTGTTAGGCAAGTGGTACAAAATATTGCGCTTTGGAGAAATAGTAATTGGTGTCAAATAAATAGGTTCCGAAGAAATACTGGACATTAAATTAGAAACTGACCCGAATGAAGTTATGACAATGGACTCATAAATAGGCTCCGGTGAATAATATGACACTGATGAAGAAATAGTGACCGTTTGAGAATTACCAAAAATAGGACATGTACCCATCTTTACTCTAAGAGTTTCAGTAGGTCCAACCCCAAAGAAATACTTTCACTTTTGAAAATAACTTTACACAGGCTATCACCTGCAATGTTTGATTGTTCAAAGCCTTGACTGATATAACCGTTCATATTACTTCTTAAACATTTCAATATTTACTCTATAACCGAAATATTTGTACAGAAAATGTAAAAAACAACCCCCATTGCACAAATGTTTTAAAGGTTGTTTATGATAGGCCTACTCTAAGATACATACAGTGTATCTATATATTTGCACAATGCTCTCGAAATGGATGAAATAGCACTTGTGTACCTAATTCTTTCAAATAAGTATTTTCTTATTTTTCAAATAGTCACTAGACACTTGGCTAAATTTGTTGCCACCACCATAGAGCATAACTGGCCAAATTTCAACACCAGGATTTCAACAATCTATCTAACACTGTACCCTTATGTTAACGAAACGATCGAGTACACTACACCCCGGCAGCCCCGTAGCCAGCTCAGCAGAAATGGGGGGGGGGGAAGGAAAGCCCGAAAAATGGGGGGGCAAGGCCCGAAAAATGGTGAGGCAAAACTTGTCCCATGTATAAGGTATTGCAAGAAAATTTGAAATGGGGGCATTGCTCCCCCCCCCCTATGCCCCACCCTGGCTACTAAAAAAAATTTAAAAATTTTTGGTCGCAGGCGAAAATTTGAAGTTTTTGTTCAAAATTGCAAAGGTTGACATAAAATGCACCGCAGGCGATTTTTTTTCTCAAAAACACTCCAAAATGGGCTAAAATTCAACAGTAGTGCCTATTTTGCAAGTTTATATAGTTACAAACTTGAGCCGCCCCCCCCCCAAATGACGTCCCCTAAATACAGACTATTATAGACTTGAAAATATTTGGTTAGGTTTTTTTGCCCCTAACCTCGGGCTTCTGAATCAGAACTACACACAAGAATCAATTTTGGGGCGGCTTGACCAAATAAAAATGTTCCAAAGTTTTGACCGTTGGTGAAAATTAGAAAATTTATGTACATCATTGCAAAATTTGACTAAAAATCGTGCTGCAGACAATTTTTTTGCTCCTATATAAATACTCAAAAATGGTTTAAAAATCACCAAAATTGCATATTTTCTTATTGCACGCGATCCCCTCCCCCCTTCTTGTGTGAGTCCCTGTTCAGGATACAGGGGAATAAGAGAAAAGCATCATACATTGATACATATAAGGGGCTATACTTTAATGATGTCACTAATAAATCGAGATTTTTTGGACCACCCACCCACTCGTCATTATGCTGTCACTTTTCGATGGACCCACCCACCCCCCTTGTCATGTCATTTGGGGCTGTCCAAAAATGACGTTTGCAGTTGGATGGGTGGGTCATTTGCCAAAAGTTGACCAATAAGGTGTCACGTGGGGGGTCCTTCATCACCGAGTTGACATAATAAAATCAGTAGTCGAAGCGCCGTATATTTTATAGTAAAATATATTAAAAATTTAACATTTAAAAAACAAAAAAGGCGACGTCAACAATTGGGTGGGTGGGTCCTTTCTCTAAATGTTGACAAAAGTTGACCAAGGGGTCGGTGGGTCCTAAAATTGGCCTTTTTTGTAAACGTTGTTTTTGGACGGCCCCTTTATACAAAATTGTTTAACAAATAAAACTGCAAATGATTGCAATGATTGAAAAATTTAGAGATAAAACATCTTATTTCAAATGACCTTCCTATGTATCTGACCAAACAGTTTGCAAAATATGTTGGTCCATTTCAAAAGTGAAGTGACATCATTATGCTCCTTATGCACCCACCCACCCTGTCACTTTTTGTCATCATCAACATTGGACCACCCACCCACCCATCCAAAAAAATGATGTCATTAAAGTATAGCCCCTAATGCTGTTTTTAAGCTGAAAAATGTATTTGGCAAGTATTTGTGGCATATTTTTAGATTAATTTGAACTTTCTTGTCTGGTGTGCAAAGAATTGGCAGAACCCTAGTGTCACGGCCAGGCAGAAAAACTACCCGTTTTAATCCCAACCGTAGATTTTAACTTGTGCACTCAATAACAGAATTGGAAGCAGACAGTTTGACACTGGAA
>JAQIXP010000486.1:0-25531 GCA_034700285.1 Proteroiulus fuscus
CAAAGACGAAAGTTCTACGAAGGAAGCATCCTAAAATTTGTTCAAAATTTAAAATTTTAAAGAAATTTTAGGATTTTTACGACATTTTACATAAATTGTATGACAATTTTAGGAATTTAACAAATATGTACAAAATTTTAGGAATTTAACAAATATGTACAAAATTTTAGGAATTTTAGGACAAATGGAAACCTGCTATTTATTTTTAAGAAATTTGAAAAAAGAGAAATGAAACTGCTAACTACTGCCACAACTTTCCAAATGGCATTTCTGACTATTTAATTTCTCGAAATTGCAGTTGATTTTTCGCCCAAATTTCTGCCTCAAATCATACAAGTCATTTTACGATTGTTTAGACGGTCCATTTTACATGCACAACAATTTCTCATTTCCCATTTTCCCTTTAAAGTTTTTACACCAATTCCCTTAATGCGTATCCGAGTGTACATCCTCGTAACTTACGAAAAAAAAAAGGGGGAAAGAATTATTGAAGCAATCGTAAAGACAATGTGGGATTTCCATCATGTGATCCAGCTGATGTACACCGTATTTAATACTTTACATAATGTGAGAGTGGGTTAATGTTAAAGTATATGGTTGTTCTGCTAGACCAGTTTATGACATTTACACAAAACACCATTTCCATTTGTTTTTTTCTCCCACCAGGGTTCATGCAAATATCCCATAAATTCTCAGGATGGCCCATAAATTTGCTCAAACTGAGGTTTTAGGCATGCAAAGTTTCCATTAAGACAACTCCAAACTTGTGCTATAAACAACTGAAAATAGGCCCTAGATTGTACTGAGGCGAATATTGTGAGTGATAGGCCTACTATAGACATGGTTTAGATAGGCCTATATTCATTGAAATAAAAGACTGGCAATATATTTCCTAAATCTCAACTTTGGGCTCCCAAGCTGCCATAATTTAAAAACAGTAAGCTGCCATTCATGCATGCCCAAGAAAATTCAAATATATACTTTATCAAAAATTACTATGCGAGTGTAGATTTGGCAAGAAGCTAGTGAAGAAATGCCAGAAAATTGCATGAATTTTCTATATGCATTCAAAATGAAAAAAATACTTCAATTAAACTGTAGTATTTTCGAAAAAAACTGCTAAAAAACTGCAGTTTTTCTGTGTACTTATGAAACAAAGTCTTGCATAATTTCTGCAGTTTTTCTGTAAAAAAACGTGCAAGTTTTTTTTCTACAGAAAATTGCAGAAAAACTGCATTTTCTATACAGTATTTTAGTTATTTTTCTGCCGTTTTTCTGTTCGCTAGAATGTAAAAAAATGCAGAAAAAATGCCGAAAAATGACCAAAAAGTGTATAAAGCGTGCAGTTTTTCTCCAGTTTTCTGTAGAAAAAAAAAACTTGCACGTTTTTTACAGAAAAACTGCAGAAATTATGCAAAGCTTTGTTTCATAAGTACACAGAAAAATTGCAGCTTTTCGAAAAAACTGCAGTTTCATTGAAGTATTTTTTTTTTCATTGGGTTTCAGTTGCAAAACTAAAAATTATTGAGTTTTTCTTGCAAAAGTTGGTCAAAAACTTCAAAAATTCAAAAGAAATTAAACAATCTAATATTCATGCATAATTTTGGCATAAAAATTTGTTTCAAAGTAACTGAAATTTCTGCAGCAATTCCTAAACTGGATATACAACATTTTCTAAAATTCAATTAAAGTTACTTTAAAAACAAACATAAACGTTAGTTGAGAAGGTCATAGATATTAAAGGGACAGTCCCACCTTAACTCAAGCATTTTTTGCAAGTAACAGGGATAAAAAACAAGAAGAGCCTAGAAATTTCAATTTCAATTTATAATTACCATTTTCAAACAAGCCAATGTGGACAAAAGTCTCGCTGGTTGCTAGCGGCCATGTTGGAAGTCATTTTGTCAATCCCTCCAGTAACAAACTTGATGGTGTACAAGTTTTTGCTTAAACAGAGAATGCGCATAACTATTCCATAGCGATAAAGTGAAGCCAACTTGAACCCCCCTTTGCACGCAGCGCCATTCTGCCTGGGTGGGGGAAAATATTATAAAAATGGCACCTATCCTCTTTTTGAATTTCTGAATTACTGTATAGGTAAACTGCAATTATTAATTAGACTGCCCTTCTTTATTATTAGCAATTTTAATTTTAATATTCACTTGCCACAAAGTGGGACTGTCCCTTTAATATTTCAGCGCAAGGGATATTTTCAGGGATAATACCCCAGTTGTACTGAAAAATGTTTTGTTGAGCACGAGATATTTTACTACATAGTTATGGTTAACTATTTTGCATTCAGGCCAGTTGCGCCAACAAGAGTTAACATTAACCCACTGTTAATCTTAAGTTATCTTTACATTCCTGAATTTTCGTTGGCCCAAATCAAGTCATATGATAATAATAACCCAGGGTTAAGACTTAACTGTTGTTGGTGCCACTGGCCCATAGACTATAATTTCTAATTTTTAGGGTTCAGAATTCTGCAGTAGGCCTACTTGATGAAAGTTTTTCTAGTTGGATATTTTTTTCTGAAAATTTCTGTTATAAATTCTGTGAACTAATATTCAAACATTACCTGAAATTAGGCAAACTCGTTTGAAAAGTTGCTTGAGAATGTCTATAGATGTACTTTAGGAAAGTTAGGCCTCATGAAAAAGTCAAAATTTGTTGAAAATTGCCCTCAAATAATACATTTATAGCAAAATGTTGAGGGATTGCTCCCTTTTTTTCCCCGTCACTTCTAAGCTATCTTTAATGAAGAATGGATGCGTTGAGAAAATAAAAATGTATGATAGACCAATATTTTTATATTTTCCAAATCCAATAGCAAACACACACCTATACTTAAGCCTCGGCACGTATAATTCACTAACTTTGATTGATTTTTTTTCACGCTATTCTCATGACACAACTTTGAAATGCTGACTCGTTTACACAATGCCACATGGAGTTGGAGATGAAATATTGGCACAATGAAAAAAGAGAGAAAAAATGAATTTCTTTAAAGGTGGAAAAGCCAATTTCTTTAAAAAAAAAATAACGTGTGTCAAGTTATATTCTATAGTCTACTCAATCAAGGTAAACTCTTTCTAGCAGAAAAAGTTGCTCAAATCCAAAACGTATAATGTATCAGTTTATAGAAATTTTTGCACAAATCTGCACATTTAAAAGATCAGGTTAGTTTTCTTTAGAATTAGAATTTTTTTTCAGAATTAGATATTATTTTGTTTCCAAACTGTTTGCCAATTTAATGCAACTGTCAATTTAGACAAAAATCAAAACTAATTTCATTTTTCAAATGGAAAAATATTTTATGAATGCAGAATTTGTCTTTCGCTCAAATTTTAATAAAAAAACAACTTGTCTTTATTCATAAAAACCAAGAAATATTAGCACTTAAATTGCTTGAAGCAATTGCAACTGTCTTATTGAAATTGTTTTCTACAAATCAATAAAAGCAAAATGAACAAATTTTGATAAAAATGCATTGCATAAAGAATCAAGTGTATAGAAAAGATGCTACTTTTCCAAATCAGTTTAGTCATTCAATTATTTCCTTGGGATCATTGAGAACTTTTTCGGTTTTTTCGCCAAAACATAAAAAAATAATTACCAGAAATTAGCAGGAAACAGCTTTCTTTTTTCTGCTGAATTAATAAAGCTCACTCAGCAAAAGAATATTTTACAGATATTTTTCTGTACATTTTCAACTAAATATTTTAAATACACAGTACCACTGTACCACCCAATCTATTTTAGGCCTCATGTTCTAAAGTTTGCTACTCTCTACAGGAACATTTCCCCAGAAATTTATAAATATTAAAAAAAAATTTCTAACCCCTAAAAACCAATTTTTAAAAAATTTGATAATATTATTGGAATTTTTTCCCAAAAACATAGGGGATATTATAGTCCTGGATGATTTCAAAATAGGATTCTTATTAAATTTCTTTCTTAAAATTTTAAATATTTAACCTGTATCAGTAATTTTGTACTGTTACAAATACTGATTTTAGTACAAAAACAGTTACTGCTATAAATACTGCATGTATTAGCTACTAAAATTGCTACTGTTACAAACCCATCTGCTACTAAAATTGCTACTGCCACAGGTACTGCTACTTCTACTAATACTGATACTGTTAAAAATACTGCTACTGCTCCTAAAACTGTTACTGTTATTACAGATGCAACTACTGCAGTTCAAGTCTGTTACAAACTTGAAACTAAAAACAGATTTTGTTACAAACTAAACACAGATTCTGTTCCAAATTAAATACAGATTCTGCTACATATTAAACACAGATTCTGTTCCAAACTAAACACAGATTCTGTTCCAAACTAAACACAGATTCTGTCACTAACTAAACAAAGATTCTGTTACAAACTAAACACAGATTCTGTTACTAACTAAACACAGATTCTGCTCCAAATTAAACACAGATTCTGTTCCAAATTAAACACAGATTATGTTACAAACTAAAAACAGATTCTGCAACAAACAAAACGCAGATTCTGTTACAAACTAAACACAGATTCTGTTACTAACTAAACACAGATTCTGTTCCAAATTAAACACAGATTCTGCTCCAAATTAAACACAGATTCTGCTCCAAATTAAACACAGATTCTGTTAAAAACTAAACACAGATTGTGTTACAAACTAAACACAGATTCTGTTACAAACTAAACACAGATTCTGTTACTAACTAAACACAGATTCTGCTCCAAATTAAACACAGATTCTGTTACAAACTAAACACAGATTCTGTTACAAACTAATGACAGATTCTGTTACAAATACTGGTAATAGAAATACTATGGTTGCAAATACTACTACTGACTAAACGAACTGCAGCAACAAATTCTGCTACTGCTGACTAGGGTTAGTTTAAACTTTTTAAAATAAAGGTGAAATTCACCTAATTTTGATTTACTAAAATGGGGAATTCAATACATGACAAGTTCAAAATATTGCAAATACATAAAAATCTGCCAAAAAATAGGAATCTAAATACACATGGAACATGTGTGACACCCTACCATATTTCTTGGGTCCTATCTCTTTAGTAAAAACCAAGAAAAAGAAAACAGTGCAAAAGGTTTACAAAATGAGATATGAGTATTTCGGAAAACTATAACTGTTTTGTCATAAAAAATGGCATACATTTGGGTTGCCAACTTGCCAATGCATCCTTAACTTATAACAGCATAAATCAAGCAGAATCTCTGTTGGCCAATTCGTCACCCACAAAAAAGACAAGAAATTGGGTGGAATCGATCCAAAGAAATATCAGACTCAAAGTAGGCCTCAAGCAAGGGATTGTGGGAGTGAAAATTACATCGATTTCGTCAAATATTTTCAGGTCCCACCCAATTCCAGGCTTGTCAACATCCCTTACAATGTGTCCCCCCTCTCCTTTTATTCCAATTTTTTTTTTTTTGCTTTGCCATTTTAGATGCTCCAATACCTTTCTCTCCTCAAATCACTCCTTGCAATGCCAACAACTTCCATGTATTTTCCACAAATAAAAAAGACCTCTGCTGACAAGTAGGCCCATTTATATGTTGTTTAATACAGAAAAAAAGTGAAATACTTTGCCAATTTGCTTGTCGTTTCACCATGGGTGACTAGAGGCCGACGCCCTCATCGTGACTCCACAATAAAATTGAAGCAGCATCAAAGAAAAACCCAGAAAATTTATAAATAAAATATATGTTATGAGTATCAATGGTAGATGCAAACTAATAGGTAGAAAAACAGAGGGGAAGATCCCCTTATAATTGTATTTTCCAGTATCTTAAAGGGAAAGTCCCACTTTTAAAGTGGCTTGTCTATAGGAATCAAGAGCACGGAAAATTATAGAATTTATGTAAATTTAAATTTTTTTGAGCATGCATCCTCCTATGGGAATCTCCATGTTAAATTAAAATTAAAATATCTCAATAATGGCTAAATATAAATTCACGAAGTTTGATTTTTATAAAAGACAATTAAATTTACTAAAACGTGATGCATGATTTTTTTGTTATATCTGCCATGTGAGCTGTACAATCGGGCAAAATGTGGCGAAAAACTCAGCGGTAAACATTAAAATTCGATAAATAAATATAAAATGCATGTAATAACAAAATCTAACTTAAACATTTTGTAGTAAATTAAATAAGCTTTCCAAAAAATCAAACCCCATCCTTATCCGCTCAGCCAATATTGAGATCCGTTAAATTTTTGGAAAAATTTCCCGTCTATGTAAAATAGCATGGGAAAACGGAACGGTCAACTTTGAAAATCGATAATTACATTTAGAATGCATGTGACGTCATAATCATACTCCAGTTTTTAGTAAATTTAATATTCTTTGAAAAATATCAAACCCCATCGTTCAAATTTTACCCGTTCTTGAGTTAGAATAGTTTGAAGAAAACGAATTTAACATTAAAATCCCCATAGGCCCATGCTGCTAAAAGTGTGGACCCTTAAGCAAACCAATCACTAAATAAAATGTCCTGAATACATGGACTTGGTTGAAAATGCAAAGCCCAAATAGACACCATTTTACTGACAGTATTTAGCGCCCTCTACTGGATAAAAGGCATCAGCTCTCATGAAACAAGTAGACATGCATGTCCTAGAGGGCGCCACCAACTTCCAGTGTCTGCTTAAGTCTACGAAAAAAATTGCGCCTAACGTGTATTTGGTAAAACGTCTTGATTTCTTCAAAACTGCTGAAATTATTACTGTCGCAGCCATTCATATCTAGTAAGTGTGTACAGTTTAAATATCACCTGATACAAAGTTGTTTTATTTATTTATAGGAAGAAAATGGTTGTGCTAAATTCTAAGCATATTTCTGACAAGCATCAACTGCAGATTTCTGGTAATTGATCAGCAATTAAAAATTACCCTTTCTTAATTTAGTTTTTCTGCACTTAAGTTTCATCAGAATCTTTGAAGATTCTGGAAACACATTAACAAAAAAAATAAATATCTATATATAATGAACTTTACTTACAAAAATTCACTAATCCCGAAAATAACAATGCCTAACTTCTCATACAAAGTATATTTTTAATAGAATTTTAATCAAATTTAAATCACCTGCCACCACCATATCATCATGCATGCCTTAGGTATCCAAAAATGAAAACCATTGAGACATATGTTAAGCACAGATTTCTCCTTAAGGGAAAAAGTTCAATACAGAATGCATCCTGCTACCTGCATCATATTGGAAATACAGAATAAATTTTTTTCCAAAGTATGAATATTACTGGAATTATTTTTTTAGAATATATCAACATTATAAGGATATTTTCCTAAAATATAGGAATCCTTTCCCAGAAATATAGGATTTTTTCCCCAGAAATTTAGGAGTAATTAGAAGAATATTTTGGGAATTCTTTTCCAAACTTTAGCTCAAAATAAAGCTCTTTTCCCAAAAATATCACAATTTTATAGAAATCATTTCCTAATCTTTTATATGAATCTTTTCCAAAAATACAGGAATCTTTTCACACAAATATAGAAATATTATATGAACCCTTTTCTATGACATTACCAGAACTTTTCAGAAATCTTTTTCCAAAATTTAGGAATATAATTAAGAATTTTTTCAAAGAAAAAAAAATAAAATATTACAGGAAATCTATTTACAATCTATTACATTATTAAAAAGGTTTTTCAAAAAATTTGGGAACATAATTATTAGCAAATGCCAATTATTCTTATAACTTTATGGCATCTTTTCCTAAAATATTTGACTACAGAAACATTTTGTATCAAAAGTGGCAATATTATAGGAATTTCTTTTGAAAATATAAATTCGGAACCTAAATTTAGGGGATTTTTTTTTCAAAACCTTACAATTTTTATAAAAACTTTACAGGATACAATTCTTTTTCTCAAATTATATGATTTTAATATTTATTTTAAGATGATTTATAATTCATTAGAACCTTATAATAATTATCGAAATAAGGTTAGCCTACAAATTTATTAAATAGGCTATACGAAAATATAATAATGCTTGTGTCAGTCAAATCAACAATCAGACCGAACACATATTAGACCACAGCACACCAAGCGACCACAAAGTCAACTATTAAAATTAATTTAAAATCAAGCAATAAAAGCACACTGGATTCTAACTTCGTTGCCACTAGATGTCTCTAGTCACCTAAGCCATAGGCAGATCTCACCGTATATGCCAAATCAATATTCCAGAAATACAAAATCATTTGAACTTATTTCCAGAAGAGAATTTCTTTTCTTCTGGAATAAGCCTAAAATCTTTAATGGCGTAGCTTTGTTGCAAGTCTAGCATTTTGTTATTCTGGTCTGTTTCTAATCGATTACTCCTCCATTACATGGGAATTTGGGCTTTCAGCTGACTTGAAACTAAGTAGATTTACTGACTTAACATACAATAGTTTATTGTCCTGCATCTTTTTCTACTTTTTCATGTCTTAGAGTCTTTCATTTTTAGATTTGTTTTCTTTTTTAAGACCTCCCCATCGTCCATCCATGTCTTAGTTTTTTTTCCTTTCTATATCTAATGTGTTTTTATCCACTGAATTTTGATTTTTTTTTTCCTGCTGTGATTTCTGGCGCACTGATGCATGATATTTTCGAGGAAAAATTTACTTTGCAAAATGGACTGGGAGACAGGCCAAAGTGGTCCCAATGTGCATGTCTTTAAGTGACTGTGTGTAGACATCCTTGGTTGGATTTTCTACGACTGGCTAGCTCCTTGAGTGCTGATAAATGAATGGTCACTGAGCCTACAAACATCCTTTGAAATATGCTCAGGCTAATGCAAACTTACTTTGCATTAGCATTCCTAATGTTTGTCTCTTACTTTCTCTATGTTTAGAAACTTTATTCTAAATGCTAGCCCAAACAGTGCAGTAACATTTTGCCAAAAAAAATGTAACTTTTTAACTTCAAATCGATGGCTTTAATTCAGAAGTGACGAATAAGCCAGAAATGAGATAATTGTACCATTGTGATCCTGGAAGTGTCCCTAATGAACCCAAAGTTACAGAAATTAATTTAACTAATAATTGTTAAAGTTACAGAAGTGAAGAGTATCGAATAAATAAACAAGGTATCATTCCTAAAAGTTACAAGTAATGAATGATACCATTCGTTAGTTTACATTTAAAAAATTTCTCAAGACCTGGATTTTTAATTTAAGGCAAGTGGCGAATAAGTGCATTATTCTATTGCCAGAAAAATGTAACTTTTAACTTCAAATCGATGGCTTTAATTCAGAAGTGACGAATAAGCCAGAAATGAGATAATTGTACCATTGTGATTCTGAAAGTGTCCCTAATGAACCTAAAGTTACAGAAGTAAAGAGTTGTGAATAAACAAACAAGGTACCATTCCTAAAAGTTACAAGTAGCGAATGATACCATTCGTTAGTTTACATCTAAAAAATTTCTCAAGACCTGGATTTTTATAAAAATACAAGTAGCGAACTGACAATTTTTGCTCATTTTTTTCATTTAGGCAAACTATTGGATGTGCACATGTGCTATTTCACACTTAATTCATTTCGCTTTCCTGCAAAATTAATATAAGTCAAACTAGCGAATTTGCATATTTTAACCCTTTTATTTCTCAAAGTACTTAATTAATTTACTAATTTAAATAATTTAACAAAAATTAGCACATTCCCTATAAAATATATTGTTTTAATTGTTCACTAAATTTCAGCTTTCCTTGACATTGTTTATTTCCAAGTTATACCATTTTTTCCCACAAAAACGCTATTATCTCAAAAGCAATTTTTAACATATTCGTCACTCCTGAATTAAGCCATCAAAATCTCATAGAAATCCTAATTTTTGGGTAAAAATTGCCTGATCTCAGGAATACCTGAATCGTAATATCTCAGAAATTTATAGCGCCATCTATTGGTAATGGGAGAAAGTTTACTATTAGAATTAAACTTAACATTCAAGAAAAATCAGAATTTTTCTGCAAAACATGGGCAGCGCCACATTGCCTGATCTCAGAAATACCTGAAACAAAATCTCAGAAATGTCATGCGCCATCTATTGGTAATGGGAGAAAGCTAACCATTGGAATATTAGTTACTAACATTTTATCCTAACATGTAACATGTTCTCATGTAAAAACATGCACAGCGCCATATTGCCTGATGTCATGAATACCTCAATCCTTAAATCTCAGAAATTTATAGCGCCATCTGTTGGCAATAAGAGCAAGTTCGCCATTAAAATTAAACGTAGGCTACATTAATCAGAAATTTTGTGTAAAAACATGGGCAGCGCCATATTGCCTGATGTCATGAACACCTCAATCCTAAAATCTCAGAAATTTATAGCGCCATCTGTTGGCAATAAGAGAAAGTTCGCCATTAAAATTAAACGTAGGCTACATTAATCAGAATTTTTGTGTAAAAACATGGGCAGCGCCATATTGCCTGATAGCAGAACTACCCGAATCATAAAATCTCAGAATCTTTTAGCGCCATCTGTTAGTAATGGGAGAAAGCTAACATTGGAATCATTAAATTTTGGTTTCACTTTCCTTCTATGCAATAAATTGTCCATAACTTTATTTTGTGGATTTCATATAAGACTGTAATGCATCTTCAATTGGCAAATATATCAAAATATGGCATAAAATTGGCAACAATTTTATAAATAATAGGAGCAATTGCTAAAATATAAGTGAGTCATATTGGAATCCAAATCTTTAACATCTGCACTTATTTTGAAGTTCAGTAAAACTTAATTCCTTTCAAAACTTCCATGATAATGGCACCAAAATTCAGGATAAATGATTGCAGTCATTTCGCTCACATTTACAAAAAAATAACTTATTTGTATGGAAAATTAATTGCCTCTGAAGTTTTCTGTTAATTTACAATGTCTGGTTTTGACTTTACAACACTGATTGCAGGATGTATTTTTTTTTTAAAGTTACATTCGTACTTAATTTATGATTCCCAATTGGCATGTAGCAATGGTCTTCATTCATAAAAAATCTAATCAATCTCAAAATGCATTATTGCAACAGATCTCTTGATCAATTGGATTGAGCATCTCTTTTTTTTCCACCCTTTTTATAGAAAGAATGAAAAACGCATCAGGAGATATCTTATACGTTTGGGGGGCTTTGCTTCTTAGGACGTTTGACAAGAAATTAATTAAAATTAAAAGGAAAATCAATGCGGGATAAAGTGCTTTCTATAGCTAGGCCTTCGATTAAGACTCAAAAAGTCGTGAGACTTCTATTTGCTGACAAAGTTGCACAAAAGGCATATGAAAGTTTCAAAAAGTCAAAAAAAATACTGACAATTAAAATCAAAAATGAAAAGCTAGAGAAAATAAGGTTCCAATCCCATATTTCCCACCAGGTGGCGCAATATGCCGTGGCACAGCCTCTAGCTGAGCTATACTACTGGATCCTACAGACACATTTCCCCATTATTTTAATAAATGGATTTAATTATTACGGATTTTTAAATTATGTATCAAAAATCTAGGAACAGTTTTTATAGAAAATTTTTTCAGAATTAAAGGGAAAGTCCCACCTTGTGGCAAGTAATATTTTCATTGTACTCACATTTCAGCGGACATTGAAAGTTGGTGGCGCCCTCTAGGACATGCATGTCTATAGGTTTTAAGAGAACTGACGCCTCTTATCCAGTAGAGGGCGATACATACTGTCAATAAAATGGCGCCTATTTGGGCTTTGGATTTTCAACCAATTCCATTCCAATTTAAAATGATTGGTGGGCTCAAATCAAATTAAAATTTCCATGCCTTTCCAGATTTTTATGCTTTTCTTCTTACACCGCACCTTCTTTCAAAGTGGGACTTTCCCTTTAACTTGACAAATTTCTGCAGAAAAATATACAGCAGAAACACTAACCTTCCTCACCATTTCTGTGCAAGCAGATAATTTTTTATGCAGAAACTTTCCGAGCAGTCTAAATTTCTGCAAATATTTCTACAGAAATTCGTCACCTAAATTCTCAAAAACATTTTTTGCAGAAATACCATCCTACCATTAAAAATCCCTTTCATTATCAGCTTTTCCTAATTTTTCACCTTCTTTCTATTACAACCATGCACCTTCTTTCAAAATGGGATTTTCCCTTTAACATAACGAATTTCTGCAGAAAAATGTACAGCAGAGACACCAAGCTTCCTCACCACTTCTGTGCAAGCAGAACATTTTTTTATGCCAAAACTTTTCGAGCAGTCTAAATTTCTGCAAATATTTCTACAGAAATTCGTCATCTAAATTCTCAAAAACATTTCCTGCAGAAATAGCCCCCCTCCCCCTTCCCCCCTCTTTAAAAATTCCTCTCATTATCAGTCTCATAACACACAACTTTGTCCATTTAATGTGTAAGCAACCAAGTTGCTGTAAGATACATCTCATAGATGGCAGCACGAGTCTATAGAAAATAACATGGACGGCCATCTTGTGTAGGGGTATACAACTAGTCCATTCCCTTTCTCTCTGCCCAAGTGCAATATTTCCAGTTAAACTTTAATCCGAAAGTGTAATAAAAGTGCGCATTGTTGATTATAGCGGATGAAAAGTGGCGATTTCAGATTTCATAAATAATAATCATGCTAGGCTATCTTCTAACTCTAATTATCATTTTTCTCTGTTAAATGCTGACCCTGTCACATCCATTGCCAACATAACTCGTCCTTAAGGCCCGAGCGCCGTAGCAACATCCTAATATTTCACAATTCATGAGGGAAGGGGTGTCGACAATTGGCATCTTTGTTTACAATTCATAGCCATTCCTGGCTTGTATTAACGGCCAAAATGTCTCTTAGGACCCTTTCATGACTACTTGGAGATTTGAAGAGGAAAATTGTTGTTGGTGGTGAATTTATTGATTGTTTCAGTTTATTACTTTACCACTTGTCACTATTAATGATGCTACCTAATTAGGTGATGCTAATGGTTATTAATTGAACGATCACGTTTCAAGAAGCCATCGACCGAAAATTATGCAATTTAATCAGAAGCTGAAACATTTTTGTAAAAAAATGCAAAATTTTGCTTTGGGTTTTATGTTTATACAGTCAATTCCAATATTTCTAATGATTATTTTATATATATATATATATATATATAATGATACAGTATATACCAGTTTATTATATAGTTAGGAATAAGGATTTTGTGTCCAACGTGGTTAGGCTAAAAATTCCTGATGGTTTCAGTTATTATCTTAAATCTAACATAGCCTATTTGACCAAAACGATAAGGAACAGACGTCCCGTTATCTGGTTAGGATGAAAAGTCATTACCTGGAAGGAAAGTAATTTTGGTTAGGATAAAAATTGAATGGTTCCACATGACTACAATAGTACAATAAAGCCGCATTGACCAAAACTATATGGAACAGACATCTCATTGTTTAACATAGTTAGGATAAAACCCCTCAATGACCAAATATGCTAATTGTCAGATTTATATAGTTAGGATAAAAACTCATTGTCCATGAAACAGCAAAGCTGCATGGATAGACTTATGGTTATTGGTTAGGATGAAACCACTCACTGCCTAAATAGTAATACTGCCATAACATACTAGAATGGTTAGGATGAAAGTATCACTGCCTAAACAGAAGAACTTCATATGGAACGTACTTATGGTTAGGATAACACGTCTCATTACTCAAGCAGCAAAACTGCTGGAACCCACTAATGGTTAGGATAACATCATTAACATGTCTGATGTCTAACTGCCCAAAGCATACCTGCATAGACCAAGCTAATGGTTAGGACGAAACATCTCATTGCTCAAGCAGCAAAACTGCTTGAAATACTTGGTTAGGATAAACGTTTTATTGCCAAAACAGCATAACTGCATTGAACCAAGCTTATGGTTAGGACAAAACGTTTCATTGCTCAAGCAACAATACTGCATGAAATAGACTTATGGTTAGGATAGAATGTCTCATTGCCCAAACAGTCAAACTGCTGGATAAATTAATGGTTAGGATAACAAATCTCACCGTCATAACAACATAACTACATGGATCAAGCTAATGGTTAGGACAGAACGTCGATCTCATTGCTCAAGCAACAATATTGCATGAAATATACTTGGTTAGGATAGAATGTCTCATTGTCCAAACAGTAAAACTGCTGGATAAATTAATGGTTAGGATAACAAATCTCACTGTCATAACAACATAACTGCATTGGACCAAGCTTATGGTTAGGACAGAACGTCGATCTCATTGCTCAAGCAACAATACTGCATGAAATATACTTGGTTAGGATAGAATGTCTCATTGTCCAAACAGTAAAACTGCTGGATAAATTAATGGTTAAGATAACAAATCTCACTGTCATAACAACATAACTACATGGACCAAGCTAATGGTTAGAACAGAACACCGTATTGCTCAAGCAGCAAAACTGTAATAACAGACTAATGGTTAGGATAACACGTCTTACTACCATAACAGCATAACTGCATGGACCTAGCTAATGGTTAGGATAGAACGTCTCATTGCTGAAACAGTAAAACTGCTGTAACAAACTAATGGTTAGGATAAAGCGTCTCACTGCCAAAATGGCATAAGTAATTGCATGGAACATACTAATGGTTAGGGTAAAACGTCTCATTGCACAAATGGCTAAACTGTATGACACCAACTTCCGGTTAGGATATGACGCCTCATTGCCTAATCAGCAAATAAAGCATACGAAATTGATTTATTGGTTAGGATAAAACCTGTCATTGCCCAGAAAGTAAAATGATATGGGGATAGATAAGCAATCGGATTGTCCTACATAGACTACATAGTTAGGGTAAAATCTCATTGTAAAATATGGCCAGGAATCCAAGAATGATCTTGACTAAACAACCTATTTGTTAACAAGTCTAAAATGTCACTGCACACTGTTGGTCTAAACTGTCTAGTTAGGAATTAAAGTCCTCAAATAAAAGTACCCAAACATACATGGTTAGGACAAAACTATTGGTTAAGGTAAAAAAAATTGAATCCTACCTGATAATTATAGTTGATCCACCTGAACACAGTTGATAACAGTTAAACACAGTTGAATACAATGTTGCTGGATTTAGGAAATGTGGCAAGTGCTAAAAAGCAAAAAGAAAATACATAACATCAGCAACAGGTCCATTCCAATTCATTTTAATATTCTACAAATTCACTAGTAAAGCGCCATCTATGGTAACTAACGTTAACTATCATTCCAAACTAAATCAAGATGGCTTACCTTGAAATGAGTTAATGTATAAATACTGTAGGATTTCAAAAGGGTTAAAACTGTACAAAGTATCCATTGGTAGCAGACAGATTCAAACAAACATGGCGGCTCAAATTCCAATTTCTGACAAGACTGCATAGCCCTGGTTTTCAAACCCAAAATTTTACTTGAAAAATCGCTCCTGCCAGCCTATCATTATGCACAAACACTTCCTAACATATCCATTTTCACTTTTCTGCTTTCTGTTTTGATTTAATAAGGACGAGTTAATAATCCTGAATCGAAGAATAATCCATGTTTCAAAAACCAAACGATTCGGTCGACATTTTCTTTACATTTTTAAATTAGAGCCTCGCAAGCAGGGTCCCATTGAACGCCTTATGGCCAAATTAGTATGCAAATTATGCAAAAATTGTAACAGGGCAAGGATGCGAGGCTATAAACATATACAGGGTGCTTTATAATTTAGCAAGCTAGACAATCCTTACAAGAGCTTGTATGTGTCCCTATGATCTTCCCAATTACAAACCAAAAATTAAAAGGGAAAGTCCCACTTTTTAGCAAGTAACATTTAAATTGTAAACACTTATACTAGATGTGAATGGCTGTGATAATGATAATTGTAGCAAAGTTTGCATATTGAAGAAATTACAAAATTTGCTTAATACATGTCAGGCGCCATTTTTCCATAATTTCCGTAGACACTGAAAGTTGGTGGCGCCCTCTTGGACACGTGTTTCATAAGAGGCTAAGAGCTGATGCCTTTTATCCAGTAGAGGGCGCTACATACTCTCGGTAAAATGGGCTTTGCATTTTCAACCAAATCAATGTATTCTGAACATTTTATTTAATGATTAATAGGCTCAAATCAAATTGAAATTTTTATATTTTTCAATGCTCTTCTACAATCCACTTTGTCAAAGTGGGACTTTCCCTTTAACATTAACGTTATATTATTGTTTAATACTCTCAAAAACAAATTTTTGGGGAAACATTTCTTTGCCTTCCATGCATTTTCTGAGCCTTGTGTAGGGTAACTAAGGTTAACGATTCCTGGGTTGGAAAATCACGGATCCGCGGTTCAAACCCCGATTCTTATGTTGTTGTTGTTTTTTTAAAAACTAAGCTCAAAAATTTTAACTTTTTAAAAAAAAATGTTAAATGTTAATATCATAAAAAGTGTAATATTTTATAAAATACTTTAAAAATCCACTACATTTGAAAAAAAAAACAACTTATTTATTATTTTTAAATTCCTAAAAAAATTCAATTTATCAAATTGAAAAAAAAAAAATTTTAAAACCGCCAAAAAAATTTCAGTTTCTATATTACTTAATTGCTCATCATTTCCAGCTGTTATATTGTGCAAATATTTTCTAAACAATTCGTGAAAAATACGTAAATATTTTGACAAAAAACTGAAAATTTCGAGAAAATAAATGGTTCCACACTGCCCATTTACCTTATTTTGATAGCAAATAACTTTCCAGTAGTTTTATGGGTCTGAAGCCAAAATCCAGACAAACTACCAGTTGTTTTTGGCTAATTAATAACCAGAAGCAGAAATTAATCAGCCAAAAAGCAATTACTTCACTAACACTGGTATTATTCATCAGTAAAAATCTACGGAATCCTTTCGGTGCATTTTTCTAAAAGACTGCTATTTAATTTACAACAAAAGTATTCATTTACCAAACAAGTCTAGTTTCAGCGTAAATAGACTATTTTCTTAACAATTTACCAAAAATGATCTCCACTTGATAAATGGGCCTGGCACATTCCGTATTTATCTTCTTTTGAAATATAGCACAATTTAAAACAAGAAAAAAAAAATCTATAAATTGGAGGTAAAGTAGGATTAAATTTGCTGCGAGAGTTATTGCCTCAATATTTCTATGGACTAAACTGCTCAAACTCTAGATATTTATTCATAATACATACGTGCCATAAATTTGAAGAAAAAGTGATAAAAATACAACTTAAAATTATATACATTTGCTGTAAGCGGTTTCTATAAGTCTTGTCATAAAAATTTCCACATGAAAAATTTGTTCAAAAATCCAGAAACAACTACGAGGTTGCTGTCATCGCCTATTTTCCAGCCCAGAAAAAATATATATTTGGGGGGATTGAGGCATCCAATTTTCCCCCAGGGACATTATAATACAATCATTTTACTTTTAAAATTCAAGCATTTGTCGTAACAAATTATAGCCTTACATTTGCAGTATATTTGAAACATGTGGATTCTTCCCTTTCTTTGTGCCTCGTAACGTCATTAAGGGGAAATTTTTTTGAAAGTGAAAATATTCTGAGAAAATTACATTTTGAATAAAGACTATGTATTGGGAATGACAGTAGCAAATTGCATAATTTAACAATGCTTGATTCAATATTTTCCGCCACCACTCTTTCTTCCAATTCGATAAAAAAATTGCAATAAAAGGAAAGAAAAACACAAATGTCATGCTAATTTCCAAATTTTCAAGTTAGAGGGGAAATAACATTTGACTAATGCAATAATTATTTAAATAATAGGGAATGCACTACATGGTGGCGCTGGTTGACTTACTAGCAAACCATTACTTGAAACTTTAGCAGAAATTTCTATGCAAGAAAAACTCCAGCTTGTTCTGTAATTTTGGTAAAGAGTTTTTTGTAAATTTATTATTGTTAGGAATTCTGATGAAATTTTGCAGAAAATGTAATGCGGAAAGTTTAAGAAATTGCATCCATTTCTTACCCAGAATCAGGATTTTTCATAACTGTTTTTTCAGAATTTCAGTTTATCAAAAAATTCATTCCAAGTTTTTTTAAAAACCGAATGCAGAAAGTATAAATGCAAACAGAATAAGATCTAGAAATTTGTATGTTTCGGCAACTGTTTCTGACGTATTAGTGAAAACGTTTTCTGCAACATTTTAATAATCAAAATCTGCAGGAATAATTCATCAAAAAATTTTGAAAGTTTTGCAGAAATTATGATGCAGAAATTATGATGCAAAAATTATGATGCAAAAATTATGATGCAGAAATTATGGTGCAGAAACTATGGTGCATAAATTATGATGCAGAGACTATGATGCAGAGACTATGATGCAGAGATTATGATGCAGAGATTATGATGCAGAGATTATGGTGCAGAGATTATGGTGCAGAGATTATGGTGCAGAGATTATGGTGCAGAGATTATGGTGCAGAGATTATGGTGCAGAAATTATGGTGCAGAAATTATGGTGCAGAAATTATGGTGCAGAAACTATGGTGCAGAAACTATGATGCGGAAACTATGATGCGGAAATTATGATGCGGAAACTATGATGCGGAAACTATGATGCGGAAATTATGATGCGGAAATTATGATGCAGAAACTATGATGCAGAAACTATGACGCAGAAACTATGATGCTGAAATTATGATGCAAAACTTATGATGCAGAAATTATGATGAAGAAAGTAATCGCATACATTTAAAAGGTATATCCAGATATCGTTATACTTTTCTGTAGCTGTTTCTGCAGAATTCTACTTTTTCAGTCAAATTTTTAAAGCAATGAAAATCTGCAGAATCGATTCATCACAAAATTATGTTTTGCAGAAAATTTCCTGCAGCAAGTACATATCTGTATTATCGCAGCATTCATTTCAACTGTATTTGTTAAATAAGTGAAACTTTTTCTGCATAATTTTAAGCCATATGCCAATCTGCAGGATCAATTCATCACAAATTCCTCTATTCGAATCACAAGATTTGCAAAGCCGAACAAAAAATTTTGAAATTGTTACTAATTCATATAACATCAGTTGAATTTGGATAAGTCACTAGTGAATTTACCATATTCAAACTTGAGTACCATTTACCGAATCCACAATTTTGCCCACATTTCCTGAAATTCAGGGAGATTTGCAAATACAATCATAATCATTGAGGTTGTCACCAAGTACCAAAAAACGGGATGTGACTTTTGGTACATCGAAAGTGATTCCTGGTGACCAATGATTGAATCCTGTTCACAGATTTTCCAATTCCAGAATTTCTATACAAGAAATTTGAAATCCTCACAAAATTGCCAATTGTTTGGAATTACAGTGATTTGCAAATCCATTCACAATCTGTGAAGTTGCCCGAAGTCAGAAAAACAGGAGATGAATTTTGGCGAATCGCAAGTGAATCTGTTTACCTCATGTTTGAATCCTGTTCACAGAATCCTAAACCTTTTGAAATTATAATTATCAGAGATTAGAAAATCCCCACATAATCTTTTAAATTGTTACTAGTAGTGTGATAAATGTCAGTTCTCAGCCACATCCTAAGCTAACTTTTTTTGACCGAGTACGGAAATGTTGGCTTGAGCTCAGCAGGCTCCCACTGTCCATCGACGGCATAAGAACTGTCTCAGCCGCACTTTTTTTCTCACTTTTTTCCCAGAGTGTCTCAGCTAGTATGCCGTCGACGGTGGATGCTTACCCGCTGAGTGCAAGCCCAATTTTCGGGCTAATCCCAAAAACTAAGAATCTTGTTGACAGCTTAAACATTCTAGAATTTCCAGAATTCCAGGGCAAATTCTACATGAAATTCCTACAAGAACCTTTTAGAATTCACAAAAATGTGCAAATCTATGCACGTTTATTCATGCACATTTTTTTTTTAGAATTTTTGCAAATTTCGCACTTATTCTTACAAACCCTCTATTTTTTCTCAAGAATCTTCAATGGACACGTCTTGAGTTATGCTTTTCTCATTTTCCTAACTAAATTGGCAATAAAATGTGCAGTAGCAGCAAGAAGCCATATAACAAAATTAGCAGGCCATACCAGTATATTTCCAATAATGTGTGAATGACCCCTACTGCCATCTAAATTTATATTTATCAGTGGAAATTGCATTTGGCAGTGCAAAATGCACCGAGAAAATATGAACTAAAAGCTAGGAGGACATTGAGACTCAAAGAAACACTAGAAGAAGGGGTTTTTTGGGGATAAAAGTATAAGATAAGAGTGAAAATGGCACATTTCAGTGATTCACTAAAACAAATCAATCTTTTCATGTGTTCTTCTCGGTATTAATACTACAATGTGGCATGTCGAAACTCATTGAAAAAAACAAAAGTTGATGGGTTAAGAGAGAGAGAGAGAGAAAGGAATTGGGACCCAAAAACAGCATGCAAATGTTAGACATAAAAATAAGGAAGAAAAAGAAAAAAGATAGGCCCCATTCTGTAATAGAATTTAGGGAATATATAGTGAGGTCCTTAAGTCCTGAACCTAGCTATGGAATACTTAATGGAATGTAAAAATGCTACTAGTGGAAACTGTTTATCTTTCGTAGTTCACACTTCACATTTCATTCTTTCCAGTACACACTTTATAATTCAACCTGTATACATTTCACAGTTCACACTTCTGAACTCATAGTTCACGCTTTATACTTCATAATCCACACTTGAAATTTCATGGGTCACATTTTACAATTCGTAGTTCACACTTTACACTTCATAACTTGTAGTTCATCCATACTACTTCACACTTTGCACCCACACTTTGTAGTTCCCATTATCACCCATCACATTCATAGTTTCCATTTCACACTTTAAACTCTTAACCTTAGACTTCATAGCTCACGATTCATACTTCACAGTTTGTAGTTCACATTTCACTCATCCCTGATGAGTGATGGAGATTTGATGTGAACTACAAACTGTGAAGTATGAATCGTGAGCTATGGAATGTAAGGGGATGAGTTCAGAGCTCAAGATTTATATTCACACTTTACACTTTTGTAGTTCACACTCCATCATCACAGATAACAGTTCACACAACACTTCATACTTCAGTTTTAATTCTATACTTTATAATTTACATGTCGCACTTCATAGTGCACACTTTACAATTTGAAAACTCAACTTTCACACATTACACTTCATACTTCCCAGTTCAAACTTCACACTTAATATTTCACATTCACACATCACAATTAACTCTCCCAGTTCACACTTTACACTTCGTAGTTCCCTTTTCATACGTCACACTTTTTACTTCGTAGTTCACTTTTCATACGTCAAACTTCACATTTTACACTTCTAAGTTTACATTTTCTTGTTCACACTTCGTATTTCGCAGTTCACACTTCAAATTTGCACCTCAAATTTTACACCTCATAATACATAGTTTACACTTCACAGCTCACAATATGTGAAATGTGATGTGTGAGGCATAAACCATGCACTACAAAGTGTGAAATGTAAAGTGTGATCCATGACCTATGAAGCGTGAATGACACCACTGGACATCCATACAAAGTAAAACTTCCCATTCAAGCCCTGCAGCTGTGTTCAGTGACTTATGGACCTCACTGCATAAGAAAAATATCTAAAAGTAGTGGAAAAAAATGCTATTCGCAGCAATGAATGCCAAATACAATCATTTGAAATGCTTTTTAGCACTCGTGAATGATTGTCAACACTTAAATCGTGTATTTCTTCTGCATTTTAAAGGATTTTTCTGTTTTTCTCTAACCTTAATTTCACCAAAGTATAAAAGCTTTTTTTTTTCTTCTATCTAAACATCTTTACATTCTTAGCAATTCATTTTATGATGATTTAAGAATATTTGTTAGGAGCCTCTTTCCTTTTATATTTAAATTTTAAAACAGCTCGTTTGAAAGGAAATCAAAATGGTAATGAACACTTTGTGCAAACTTTTAGGCAAAAAAATATTTTTTTTGTGCTAAGAATACAATGGGATGATTTGCATATACTCAATATATTAGAATATTATTTGTTCTGACTGATCAATACATAGAGGAAATTTATCAAAAGTGAATATTATTGCAAATAACAATATTTTGTGCAAGTTTGCAGAATGTAGAGGCATTGAAAATGTGATGGTTCAGATTTGGAAATTCTGTAGAAACATTTGTAATATGAAGAAATCTGGAAGATGAGCCTTAATGTTTCTGCAGAAAATGTTTAATGATATTTTTCTGCAAATTTTTTGTGCAGAACTTTTAACGGTCTAATTTCAAAGTAAACCAGTAAACCACTAACTAGTTTCTGCATAATTAAATTATCTGTGTAGAGTTTTGAAAAAAAAATTTCTGCAAAATTAGTGCAACTTTTAGTCAATTTCAAAACAGCCAGTATGTTCCTACAGAATTAGTGAAACTTTTTGTGCATAATTCTGAAAACAACTTGTTTTTGATGAATATATGTTTTGAACAGAATTTTAACAATAAACTGCTAGTTTCTGTATAATTACAGAAACATTTTCTGCAAAACTTTGAAAACAGACTGAATATTTCTGCATAATAATTTTTTGGGCAGAATTAGTAAAACAACCTGGTTTTTTTCTGCTTAATCAGTGAAACATTTTGAACACAATTTTAAAAACAATTTGCATGGTTCTGCAAAATTACTAAAATATTTTGTGCGGAATTTTGAATATAACCTGCATGTTTCTACAAAAATCAGTAAAACATTTTGTGCTTAACTTTTGAAAACATCCTGCCAATTATTTTAAAATCACTAAAACATTTTCAACAGAATTTTGAAAACAATCTGCTAATTTCTGCAAAAATCAGTAAAACATTTCAAGAGAATCTTGAAAACAACCAGCATGTTTATGCAGAATTAGTGTAACTTTTGTGCAGAAATTTGTAAAAAAATCTATATGTTTATGCAAAATTAGTGAAACGTTTTAAAACAGAAATTTTTTAAACAATCTGCATTGTTCTGCAAAATTATTAACATATTTTGTATAGAATTTTGAACATAACCTGCATGTTTCTACAAAAATCAGTCAAATATTTTGTGCTTAACATCTGAAAACAACCTGCAACTTTTTGAAAAATCTGCAAAACATTTTGAACAGAATTTTGAAAACAATCTGCTAATTTCTGCAAAAATCAGTCAATCATTTTCAACAGAATCTGAAAATAACCAGCATGTTTATGCAGAATTAGTGGAAGTTTTGTGTAGAAATTTGAAAACAATTTTAATGTTTCTGCAAAATTAGTAAAAAAAAATTTTGCGTCGAATTTTCAGAACAAACGGCTTATTTCTGCAAAATCAGTAAATTTTAAAAACAGCCTACTTGTTACATCAGTATTAGTGGGAATTTTTGTGCAGAATTTAGAAAACAACATGCTTTTTACTGCAAAATAAAAAAAAAAACATTTTATGCAGAATATTTAAAACAACCTGCCAATTTTAAAATCAGTAAAACATTTTGAACAGAATTTTGAAAACAATCTGATAATTTCTGCAAAAATCAGTAAAACATTTTCAACAGAATCTGAAAATAACCAGCAAGTTAATGCAGAATTAGTGTAACTTTTGTGCAGAAATTTGAAAACAATTTTAATGTTTCTGCAAAATTAGTAAAAAATTCTGCGCAGAATTTTAAGAACAAACGGCTTATTTCTGCAAAATCAGTAAATTTCAAAATCAACCTGCTTCTTACTGCAGAATTCGTGGAAATTTTTGTGCAGATTTTTGAACATGCTTTTTTCTGCAAAATCAGAGAAAAATTGTATGCAGAATTTTGAAAACAACCTGCTTGTTTCCGCAGAACCAGTGAACCATTTTGCTCCTAATTTTAAAAGCAACCTGTTAATTTTTGTAAAATAAGTTAATTTCAAAATCAACCTGCTTGTTACTGCAGAACAGGATGAAATTTTCGTGCAGAATTTTGAAAAAAACCTACACTCCTTTACAGAATTAATAAAACCTGCAGAATTTCCAGCCATTGAAAATCTGCAAAGAATTCTGACAGAACCACACAGAAATTAATCCCCAACTTCAGACTTCCAAATCTCCTTATTCTGTATATAATTCCATTTCTGTACATCAATTTATTACGACCTAGACATCCATCCTATCCAATATTTATAAACAATTTTTCATAAAAACAACATTTTATACATTTTTTAAGCCTCATGCAACTTTCCTATTCTTTTCAATCCGATTAGTGCAAGAAACTCAAGCACAGCAGACAACAAAATTGCTTATGAACTTGTACATAATATCAATTGTCAGTATCTATCTCTAGCCCAAGTTCTATCAATGGTAAAAAAGACCACAGCATTTGACAGAAAAATGCAATTTGCAAAACAGTTTGACAGCTTGTCATTGTACGAGATAGATGTCTATTTCTTTCTATGTTTTTGGCAAGGATGTATAAAAGAGAGCTGATATTTATACCCATCCTTATTTTTAAAGAGTATATGCACAGTATAGGGTTAACACAAATCCAAAAATGCAAGTCTAATAGCCTTTTTCTGTGAAAAACACTTTGATGGCAATGTAAATTTATCTCTTTATAGTTTTCGAGAATCTCTATGAAAAATGCAGTTTTGTAATATTGAAACATTCAGGAAATGTTTATGTATAAAAAAATTGAAACATTTTGTAAGTTTTTTGAAAATAGTAGCAGCAGCTTGCACTTTTCTTTTATTCATGATATATTTATGTTTTGAAATTATTTTTGCATTTTCTATGTCTGGACATTAATAGGTTTTGTTTGGTTCTGTTTGTTTGCATGAATAAATTCATACTGCTTTTTTTTGGGAAATGTCTAATGGAAAATATGTAATAAAAATTTTGCAAAAAAATGCATTTGAGAATGGAAAAATGTCTCAAAAATAAAGTACAGGAAATTATTTGCAATAATTTTTAGTAAGTGGGTCTGCTATTTTGCTATCGAAAGATATTTTTGTCTCAGAATCCGGAAGAAAATCTCTCATTTTAGCAGAAAACTAGAAATGCAGAATAAAGCTTACACATTCTGCATAAATGTTCTGCGGTAAGTGTAAGCTGCTTTACAATGTTTGTAGAAACATAATTGCAATAAAGCATACTTTTCTGCCTAACATTTCATGCCTTTTTTCCTGCAGAAATTCGTGACTTTATGAAAGAAAGTTTAAGCAGAATTTTGTACATAAGGATGTCTATTTAAACATTCGCAACTAATGTACAACGTCTTATTTTTAATTTATGGAAATTAATTTTAATGACTGTGTTTAAGAATTTTAGAAAGATCATGTTTATGCTTAAAAATGGCATGTTTATGTTTAAAAATGGCATGTTTATGCTTAAAAATGGCATGTTTATGCTTAAAAATGGCATGTTCGCGCTTAAAAATGGCATGTTTACGCTTAAAAATGGCATGTTTATTCTAAAAATGGCATGTTTATTCTAAAAAAATGGCATGTTAACTCTTAAAAATGGCATGTTTACGCTTAAAAATGGCATGTTTACGCTTAAAAATGGGAGGGT
>JAQIXP010000487.1:0-25531 GCA_034700285.1 Proteroiulus fuscus
CCCCCCCCCACAAAAAATGAGATTTTTGGTGTACGTATTTCTTGAATGGCCCCTTACCTGATGAACTGGTGCCACCTCTGGAAGGTGCTCCAGCAAGGGCAGCGTGGCGATTAGCTTGTTGGTTTCCCACTCCCAGAAAAACAAAGTCCAGTCAGGAAGGGCCATTTGGCCCACCAATAATTTACTGTCGTGGGAAAACGTGAGGCTGACGAATTGGAGAGGATCCGTGGTGGCGCCTTCTTTAAGCATCTGCTGGAGCTTGACCGTTGTCCCTTGCAACGTCTTGCATTTCTTGAGCGTGTTCAGGTCGTACACGCTGACCCCCGGATGTATCTTGTCTTCGATCCTCTCGCCTACCGCCAGGTACTGGTGGTTTGGACTGACCTGCATGACGTGAATGTCTTTCTGTCGTCCGACCTTGCTGACGAAACGTTGGCTATTCTGGTCAATGTTGTACAAGACTGCCACTGACCCGGCCAAATACACCAGAGTTTGTTCGCTCACGAAACACAGGTTGTCCACCACGGAGGACCGGAAGCCGAAGATGTGCTTCGGATGCAACAAGGCGGGCAGCAGGGCCATCTTTTCGGTTTTCTGCATATTTTTATTTTGGAAATATAAAAGGGGTTTTAATGCAGGGTTGTTGCTCCGCTTGGTTAAAACAATATGGTTTATTTCTGCACAATCTCACTTTTGTCCATTTTTGAATGAAATTAAATCTTTCTGCTGAATTCAAGTCTTTGTTTGAAAGGATGTTTTAATAAGGTTTTTTTTTTACATTTGGTTCTTTCCTGTTTTGCTACTTTGAAAATAAAAATAGATAGAAGGCCTAGTCATAGTGTGAATTAAAGTCTATAGAAAGCATTGAACCCTAGCTTCTAGTGTCGTTTGAAATGATGGATCATATGGTTGCAATGGTTTTAGTTAAAAGTCTTCTGTTTATTCTAAATTAGATCATGGTTAGCATGGTCTACAAGCGTTTGCAAGATTTGATTGACGTCTTCACCTAAATATCTCGAGTTTGCAAACATTTGCTAACATTCACAAACGTTTTACACACTTGGTGGAAACACACTTTACACAGACTGCCAAAGTCCCACAATACATCAGTCAATCATGATAGCTTATATTAACCAAGTTTCCAGAATTTGTGTATCAGCAAGCAAATTATCATCAAAGCTCTTAATCCTGATATGCTGACACTGTAATCGTATCACATGTATTCACATTAAAAATTTACCATAATTAATGTCCATGATTGAAATGTCCAACAAAATTACCTACATGCGTTGGAAGTTAATCATTTCATGAGGACAGTACATAACTTAGGCATACTTTATTTGCACTCTGAATAGTTCTACTAATTAGGTGCTTGCTAAGTGTAGCATTACAAATTTATGTAGTTGTTGTATTTACTGTATACATTATTCATTACGGTACTTCAGGACAGTAAAAGCATACTTCACATTGACATTAAACATATTCTATAGGTCAGCATGGGAAATTTGATACCATTTTCCCTCCACCTTAGTTTTAATATGCAAATGGTTAACAATCCATGTTAATGAATTTTGTTTTTTTTCCCTTTTTTTTGTTGTTATAAGGTGGGTCTCTTTGCTAAGCTTGATACAAAAAAAATTGGGTTTCATTTTATTAAACTAAGAGCATAATTATTAACTTACCGTGAAATGGCGTGGAATTCGCAGCACTTCATGAATCCATGTGTACCTGTATTATTTGACGTAGTTGCCATGGTAACTAAGGACGCTTTCATGAAATTCAATCGCAACCACTTTAACAGGAGAAATGATAGTTTCACACGTAATGGGTCCATGGGTTGCCTTCATCACAGATATTATGAATGGCCCCTCTTATGATATGCTTTACTTCCTTTCCATTCCTGTGGCAATACAATAATACATTGAAATTCTAAGAAAATTTTATTAAATTCCGAAATATATCACTTGTCTAATGTATTGAAAACATAAGGATTCAATTGTAAAGGTCGATACCCACACTCCATTAGCTGGCTGCATTCCCAAAAAAATAATTTATTTTGGCTTGCTATTTTTGAAGGAAAATTAATTAGGGAACATGTATATTTATTTGAAAGGTGCATTGACTTTAAAGTCAGAAATAACCTTAACAACTTTGTATTTTTTGAAAGGGGTGGGGTCAGACTACCCCACACTTCTAAATGTTATTTTTAAATGCATTTGTCCATGTTTTTTGTCTTGTTTACTTCTGGAGTTAAATCAATGTGGATAATAATTCAATGCCTTTTTTAAATTGGATTTCTTTGTTTTAAATCATGTGTTTTTTTAAATTACACGCCATAAAACATTACTAATGCAGGGTTTAAGAAACAGGAAAGTGAAATATGTTGATTTTTAGGATGGTCAGCATATGATAACTTACTTGTTAGTTCTTTCCACGGTGTAGGTTCTTTCATGTTGAAATTGCAATTTTATTTCTGATTGGTCCTTTTGAATTGTCTATAGTGACTCACTCTCAGTACTTTGTGTGCATTTAAATATTACATTTAGGTTGGAAATTCAATATTATATTGCGCAAGTGCAATAAATAAGGCGTCTTCAATTACATTATCTGTAAAGTCAATGAGCATATTTATTTAAATTGCCATTCTGCAAACCAGCATAAAAAGCAAAAACTTAAAAAAAGGTTATGTAATTCTTATGAGGTAATTTTTCAATTTTTAACTATTTTGACAAATCATTACTGGTCCTTTTTCTTACGTTCTATAAGACAATAGAATAATCTTCATGAGAATAGTTTAAAATGGTTAGGAGTTCAATTTAATAATATTGTCTCTACTGACATAGGATTCTCCTCCTGATACCCACCACCAAATGGCGTCATATTAATATGTTGATCGTATGGTACTGCCTTAAATTGAAATTAAAAAATTACAAGGGGAGAGTTCTAAATGTGCACAAAAACGTGCCCAGTTTTCAAATATACATGGGATGTGCTAACTATATAAATATCAGCCATATAGTTTATGATAGACATTAATTAATGTATCCGTCTTCAATGTTTAATTTTTTATATTGGCAATTTCGGCGATATTACTAACTTCGATGACTCAGCGCCTTCCTTTGTGGCATGCCTCGCTGTTACTCATCCTTTGATCCGTGGGTAAGAGCCACGGTTACCATGGTTGCTGCTGCATCCATCATCAGGAGAGGAGATCACTTTTTGCACAAGTCTAAATTTATGATGGGGGGAAAATACTGTCTATAGTTATAGGAAATGGGCTGTGACCTAACCCTTATGCAAGGGACTCCCTTGTTTATTTTGAATTATTTTAAGCAGATTTTTAGACCCTCTTCCCTTGTTAGGATGCACAGCTGCGACGCAATAAAGGTGGTACCCTTCCTTTCCCCCCCCCCCCTCATGCGCCCCCATACTGCCATTCTATCGTCTGGTCTTTCAATCGATATGTCTGTGCTATTTCTCACAAGTGAGGGTGAGTGGGATTCACATCTGATTAAATATAGGAAATGTTGGCAGTTTAATTTTGGAACCCCAAGCTGCGAGGGAAACAGTTGCGGCCCCGCACTGAGCATAATCGAAACGAGACTCTAGCCTGGGTTCAAAGGGCGGCGCATGCTCAGTGCGGCATTGTGATCTTTGTAACAACATTGTAGTGGTAGATGGTAGTCTGGAAAATAGTTTGTGATGGACAATGTGTATATGAGATATTTTTGAATGAGACCACGTGTGCCAAGGGGTCCAAAATTAAACTCCCCCGAAAATAATACAATCAAATCGGACTGGTTAATTAACTCTCCGTGTTGCGTGTTTACTTACAACTTGATTACGGGCAAATTACTGCAAATAAGCACCACCTACCTCTATATGTGTACACCTGCCTTTCTCTGCAAATGATACCCATTTATAACTAACACGAGTTTGCAACAAAAATAAACCCAGATAAGTATTCGTGTATATGAATAATTAATTCGCTTATCATTGTCAATTATTAATGGCATGTTGTAGGCCTATGCACCTCAAGTGATATAACTATTTGCGTCCAAAATTGCATGTCAATTGTACATTTTGATTTTATGCCTAATACCGTGCCTGCATAATTTTTTTACACCTTTCTATTGCTTTTGAAAATTGAACTAGCCGAGAAACGTAATTTTTATAGGTTTTTTTTGCTAAGAAGTGTTATTTATATTCGAGAATTTTGTTTACATATTTTTTGAAAAGAAAACATTTTTTTCGAAATAGAAAATAGCTGTCAACATTGGCCCATCTTATTAAAATTACTCATAGTGTTTCCATTCTGGTTAGTCATCCGAACGACTACACTCAGGGTTGCTAACCCCTGGTTTTTTGAATCTAAAAACAACCATTTTGTGCATGTCAGCTGCTAGCTGTTTGCCGAAAAATTTCACCCAAAATATACCCTGTGGTATTCTGCATGGGACGCGATATCACAATTGTCCCTTGATAAGCAACAGGATTCTCTCGTGTTCAGACAACATTTGAATTTTGGTAACGAATTTCTGTAAGACTCGGTGTTAATTATGGATAAGGCATCTTGCACTCCCCCCAATTCCCCCTCGGAGCCGGCGGGCTCCGTCCGATCCACTTCCCCACCCGTACCTGCCGCCCGCTACTTCACCCCATTGGGCACAGAATCCCCGAGCCACCTGAATTCACCCAAACGCAGCTTCGTCAAAAGTTCCATGTTCGGATTCATTCCCGATGCCTATTCCAGCAAATCTTTGCAGTTTAGTTGCGAAAGCAGCGACATGCCCAAGACGCCTCGTCGCGGGTCGGGAACTTCCACTCCGGCCAAAGGTAACGGCAGTCCGAAGCATCCCAAACCACCTGAAAGTGGGGAGAAGCTGGACGTTCCAGATGCTGCTGCTGCTCTTCCCGAAGATGGAACTGGTGGGGCCAAAAATGTGCCGAAAGGCACCCAGAATGGACACGGTCCTTCCAACGGTGTCCTGCCTCAGGAGGAAGATGATGTGCTTCAGGTCACCATTGAACGACAACGGAATGGAGATGAGGTCCGCGAAGAGGTCCAGATGCAGTTGATTTCAACCACAACTGCTCAACCGATTCTGGAGCCTGTAAGTAAACAGAAATGTCAATTACTTTCATGCGTTTTTGACGCAAATTGGATTTTGGCAAAGTATTCAGTGCATGGCTGCTTGCTTAAGGACATGGGTGCTTTGAGATGAGAGATTTCTTATATTGGGGCTCCTATTGATGTTTTGGCATCGCAATTTGCTACACAGCATTCTTTAGTGTCGATACTTACACGAAAAATGCATCGCAAGATTGCGATTTTAGCATTTTCGGGTCTGCGCTTCACGACAGAACTGCAGCGCAGTGAACGTTGGCCCACCTACAGGCTTGCACGTGCATAGATACTTGCTAAGTTTTGCACGAGCAAACTACATGTATGCTCAACTGGTTCCAAAGCAGAAAAAGGCAGACGAATGGACTAGGCCTATTTTGTAAATTGTATGCTATTTTAATTTTGCATAGCAACAAATGGAATCAAATTATAGATAATTTTACCAAGTCCAACTTAGATCTCAAATTATGAGTGTGTAAACTCAAAACAGTTACTATTACCAGGTTAGAGTAAGACTGTTATAAAAGTGACCATGAAGTTTGGGATAAAAAGCTCATAAAAAGGCTTTTAGTGTGTAATGGATTCCCAGACTTTATTTTATGTAGGTGACCGTTGAACAGAAACCTTGACCAGATCTTACATGAACATAAGAAATCATATACAATGACAGATTTGCATTGAAATTAATCTGTGATGGAAAACTCAGATGAATTTAGAGTTGCTGCCTTACAATTATATGATTAAAAGTCATGAAAATGTAAACCACGGGAAGGATAGTCGTTGCTGTAATGAACATAGCTGGAGTCATATCTGACGTCATAGGGAGGTCATTGTATTAATGCCACACAATCAGTGGCCTTCCCTATGATATCACCAGGTGAAAGTATTCGTGATTGTTTATTTGCAAAGTTACTGAAAATTGAACTGGGTTTCCTGTGAATTTAATGTTCTGACTAGTGATGGCATCAATGATTATAATGACAAGCCCACTTTTTATTCTAAGGGGGCTTTTCCAAAATGGCCATTTCAAAGTGAATAATTGAATTGTTTTGTCTGAACTGTTTCCTTCTCTCTAAGTCTTGCAGCTGAGATGCTTTGCTTAAAATATCATAAACTAAAGCTAAAAAACTGCTAGTTTTTAAAGAAAAAGAGAAGTTCACCACCTCTCGAGAAATTAGTTTAAAAATAGTTGGGAATGCATTATCAGTCTTGTTTGTCGGTTTTTCTGCCAAAAGTTTCTCCAGAGCAATCATTCATTTTGTGAAGTTCTAGAACTTGGTTTTTTATTTGTTTCTTGAAATGTATCCCTTCAACTAAGGACAAAATGGTGGATTTCCAATGTGGTTGGTTTCATAGAGGAAGTTGAGGGATTGGAGTTATTAATTCCTTTCCACGTTTCTGATTGCATGTATTTAATTCTACATGTGAAAACTAATCATGCGGCTGACAAGAATCCAATATTTAATAGCAAACTGATTTTGATCGTGAGCATGGATTAAACTTTTTAAATTATTTTGGGCATTTATTCAATGTTTTATTTTGTGGCTAACATCTATAGATATATATACTGCTGCTTTAAATAGCCAGCATGCTACAATGACATTGTCAAATGATAGGTATAACTAATATGAAAGTAAATATATGCGTTTTTACCCTTGAAACTTTGTTTAATATGAAATGATAAGGATGTTCCATTATGATGTTGAAGGTCGGGAATTACTTCATACGTATTATTAGATCTCACCTGCTCTTCTTGACTTTGAATAGAATTAGGCCTAAATTTAAACTAATGGAAAGTGACAGATGCAAAGGTGGGAGGTGAGTCAATGTGATGGCGTCCATATTGTAGCAAATGGCATTTGTTTCTGTTTTGAAGAAGAATTTCTTCTAATTTAAAATTATACGTGATTTTTTTTAATGTTATCCAATGGTAAAGAGGCTAAATCAATAGTTGTAACATGTGCTACGATGAACGAGGGCGTATACTCAATATTGTAACACTTGCATGTTGATGACACCATCATTCATACTGGAACTGTTTATAATTAACATCTGTAAAGTGTGATGTATGTAGGTTTGTCTAAATTTTCTTCCAATTGCACAAAAACTATTTTTTTAATTCTGAGAATTTTTGGACTTTTTGTTTTCTTCTTTTCTTTTTTTCTTCTTGTTTTGACTGTCTTCGCCCGTCCCAGTTGCTTTCAGGCACAGCATTTTTGCAGATAAAATAATGTCTGTGCAAAAGTTCAGCCCGCCCTAATCTAGTTTTTTAAATATTACTTGGTAAATGTAAATAATATATATACGTATAACATGTAGGCCTATAGTAACATTTTGACAAAAGTAGGTTGGCAAAAGCTGTTAGGAACTAATTTCGGCGCCAGGGATTAGTTTCGCTGCTGGTTAGGTAGCCACTGTCAGTCGGCTGTTGTGCATTTCGTATTCCTGGATTTTCTATTTTATGTGAATTTTACTGCGTTTCGTCTCTCTGATAATAATCTGAGATTTTCATTGACCTTGCTTCAGTCATGGTTAGTAAAGCTTATATATTACTTAATATTAAGTGGTATGCATTGACGCTTCAGCTATATTTAGAGTCGGTTGATGAGCGGTTATAGCCAGCTTTTCTGAATTCCTCGCTTTATATTGGGAATAACTCTGCAAAATGTCGGTAGGTTTTCAATGGGAATTATTTCTGCTTTTTTAATACACTGTATATTGTATAATTCCTCCAAATTTGGTCTGCTACCAAAAAAATTATGGGCTTTAGCCTAGTCTAGGGGCCCACCACCAAATTTACACTATCCAGGTTAGGTAGTGGGGTCCCGGTTAAGAAGACTGTCCCAAATTAAGAAAATGTGGTCTTCATTTGAAAGATGTAATTAATTTTTTTTATAAATCCCAATTTGGGAAGTTTTTTGTTTTTTTGCATTAGTACTGCGCAGGCTGACTAGCCAAATATATCTATAGGCCTGTGGGGTCATTCACATAGTACATCACATCAAATGGGTTACCTAATTCTGTTAAGATGGGATACAAGAGGGGAGAGTTTTTCAGTTGTAACTCAATCTGTAGCAATTTTTGGGATTCATGAATAAATCGAAATATTTTATACTATAAATACTCAGAATTTTCAACATTAGGATTGTGACGTTCGAAAGACCTGTCAAATTTTTAAAAAATACTCAAAAAAGGGGGCCAAAACAAATATATATGCAACTAAATGCAGGTACAAAAATCCTGTCATTAGGCATATACTGAGTTGTTTTTTTAATTAAAAGTTTCTTGTTCCTCATTTTTTTTTTACATTTTTTTTTTAGGGAGGGGCAGTTTTGAAAAATGCTGTAACATAATATGTGGGTGGTCCCTGTAGCATATTTGCATATGCATTAAATTGTGGAATTTGAATATATATAGGAGTTTAAGGCAGATTTGATATAATTTGTGGCTAAAAGTTAAAAGGTTTTGTAATTAGAATAAATAGGCTTGTTTACTTATAAGGGGGACAATTCCATATTGTTTACTAAATAAACTATTGTATAATAATGGGATGCAATTAATTGATAGGTCGTTGATCGTTCAGTATTTTACAGCAGATTTAAATGCATGAATTGGGATGCATCTGAGCATTTAATTGAGTTGTTTTCACATCCTGTATCCTTTTGTCTTCAGTTGTAGAATATTTAAGTATGGAAACATAATTAGTAGTTGGATTTAACCTGGTTATCAGATGGCAACCTATTTTGTAGTTTATAAATCGCATCTTAGTTTTATGAGACGGTTTTTTAATTGCCTCAAAGTTTATTATTTATGTATAGTTATTATTTAATATTATTATCAGGTGCGGCAAATGACTTATGATATTTCAGTCAGGGTTTTTTTTGGTGTAGGTTTTTTACCACTGTTTTATTAAGGACATTTTTTTGAATATTTTAGTAGACCTTTCTTAGAAATGGCACACTGTTGTTTGACCATTGTTTTTTTTTTTAGTTATTTTAATTGTTTACCAAAGGATGCAGTCATTCTCTTCAATGAGATTGTTTGTTCTTAGTTTCTGGTCCTTTTTGCTTGCTAAAAAATGACAGCACAGGAGGGGAGGGGAGTTCTCGATTTGTGGCAAGGTGTGTGAGACGGGGAAAGGGGCTAAAATGCTTTATAATGCAAATGTAAATTATACACAAAATATTCCAGTTTTCACTGAAATCTCTTGGGGGCAAAACATATTGGATGAAACTAGTCATACTTTCATGGTTCATGATGCATTTTTATAATTTTGCTCAAAGTACTCGTGTTTGTAACAAAAGTTTTTCGTTTTTGTAAGTGCAAAAATGTCATTTTGTAGATCACTTATATAATATTTATATCATGACTAATTGGGATTGATTCCCTGAAGTTTCTAGAAGGGTACAGTGTAACTGTGGCAACTAAAATCCTGACCATCTGTCAGCATCATTTTGTCCTATTTTATAGAGTTAGTCCTAATGCAGAACCCAAATCTAGGTTTTACCTTTTGCCAGGCATTATTTTTTAAACATTTAATTATGTATTCTACTCACGTTTCGATTACTAAAACCGTAAACCTATTTTAAAAGCATTTTCTGTAATTGGATTGTTGCCTATATAGTTCGCAGGTTGAGTGACTCGCTTCCTGCACCTCTTAAATTGGAAGGAAAGGGAAGTTTTTGGCTCCCATTTTTTCACACTAAAAATTAGGTCGCTGGAAAAATACCTGTCATGTGCCCCATTGCACACCTGCATGTTACATGCTGACCTAAATTAATTTTATAAATAGTTCCTGTCTTTTTAATCTATGGTCAATTTTTCAAACTGAAGTAATATATGCTCGTGTTTTTACTTTTTAAAATAATATTGCTGCCAATAGTTCATTAATTTTCAGTAAAAAGAAGTTGTGAAAGGTAACCACTAGTGCTTCGATGTGACGTCATGGAGAGGCCATTGTTTTTCATTCTTGCATAGATACCAGATAACCAATGGCCCTCCCTATGACATCACATGGTAACAACAATGGTTGCCCTTCATGAACTAACATTATCACTACTTTTAAGTATATATACAATTCATGCACTATTGGCAGCAATTTCAGAAGTGAAATTCATTTAGCCTTCCATTTGGGTATGTTTGTCTCACTTGTCAGTGACATTTGAAAATACCCACTTTGGGGTTGCGGCCATTATTCGTTTTTGGAAATATATTTCCATTTTAGGGGTCTTGTATTATTGCTTTTCTCTGAAATCTATATAAGAAATAGCGTATATACACAATCGATACAACAAAGGTGTGTTGAACTTGCTTTTGAATAATGATGTTTGTATGTGGCCAATCCCTTTCCCGTCATAATGGTATACGTCCAACCATTCCCATTGGTGTATTTTTAGAGCTGGAAATGTTTTACTAATCCATGGTCTGTGGCCCCGCTTTCCGCACTTGCGAAGTCTGATTGGCGTATTTTGAGACGCCATTCAAATGTTGGCTCCCCTTTCTTCTACCAGGGTTTTTGAATCCAGACTAGAAAAATCTTATTACCATTAGGAAATTTTGTTTCGTCTGTCTTTAGTCTATGCGGCTATTGCTAACCAGTACTGCTTGAATACTGTTAACTCGGGGTTGAATACTTTTGGGACACTCCACGCCGTCGGTTGCGTAGTTATCGAATGTCCCTCTTCCTCCATTTTCTAAATAGAGCTCGCACCACCCGGACGTGATTTTTATATTACCCAGCAGCAGTAGAGCTATTTATTATTAATTCCTTTAACGGTTTTAATTGAATACTGTTTTCATGATTGATTTTGTGATCAAAACCCGTGAAATTGCGACGTTCTTGTTTTTCCAGAGGTGGTGGTGATCCTCTTCGCTCAGGATTTTTGCATTGGAATCATCCAACAGCTCCATTTTATCTATCAAAATCGAATTTTAACACTGGCCCTGTAGCAAGTAGGGCTAAAACCTCAGGATCAATATTTACATTTTTGCGTGAATTAACGCGTCTTGATTTATTGCCATCATGTCCATGCACAGTACACCCGTTAAGAAAGTACCCATTCATCTACAGGTAAGAAAATTAACTCTTAAAATGACTATTAGTAGGATGTACCGATATAGGTGCTGTAATTAAAGTATTGTATCTTGCCCGTGTTGACTTGCAATGGGCAAGCCACCGATATTCTTGTCACAAATATTGACTTCTACTGTGCTATGTTATATTATTGTATTATATTTGGGCTTTTATAGGATTCCAGTAAAATGCTATGCAAAGAGCTACCTACCATCATTAATTTTTTCATTTATCATGGCTGCTGCACTTTCCTCCCGAAATTTTTGTTCCAAAATGTTGTGCACTTGCCAGTTAAATTAATTCTGCTGGAATATGCACGTGCATTTAGCCCCATTTGTAAATTAAATCTTACTCGGCTACCGATAATTGTGAATTTAGTCTTTTGGATAATAATTCAGTTTTCAATTCAGTGCAGTTGCAGGAAATGATCCAAAGATTTGGCTTACATAATGTACAAGTGTTCTTGCATATTAATTATTTTTAAATAGCAGCTCAATTTGGGAGTGCCATATTTTCATTTTTTTTAATGAATTTTCTCAACTTCCCACATGCTGCTATTTTTCATTCAATTTTCACACCTGGTAGCTAGCTTCCTGATAGACCTGCTTCCAGCAATGATGATAAGATTACCGGTATATAAAACCATACAGGGATTCCAAGGGGGCTGTAATATGTGTTTATTAATATAAAATAGGCGTATGGAGTGTTTATAGACTGGTTGATCCACTAAAATATCACATTTGAAGGCCTTCGATATCAAGGTGAGGGTTGCACGTGGGTCGGTTACAAATTCACATTTTATGCATGTCAAAAATGTAATTTTAATACCTTAATTAAATGTGGGCTTGGATAAAATACTAGACGTGGCATTTGGTGTAGTTGGTTAGGCCTAAACATTCATTTTACTGCTAGTTTTATAACCATTTTGTGTGTATCCCTAGGCAGCTGTTTCTTAGCAACACAGTTATAGGGCAGATTCGAGTTGACTTTAGGCCTAATGTTGTTTTACCATAATGTACTGTATTATTATTTTGCATTTGATCTCTGCTTGTGAACCCTTCATAACGGATTTTTGATTGGTATCACACCGATACTGTAAATAATCCTGGGTGTATAGTCATGCAATCCATTGGATTAAATTATTAAAGGGAGTTTTTTGAACTGCTACCATTAATAATTAACGCAGGGCTCGTTCAGAAAAAATGACATATGTTTGGCTATACTTTGTTGGCAGTATGATTTGCGGTGGTTTCTTAGTGCTTTTTAGTTATTTTGGTATTTGTTTCCCTAAAATGAATGGGCTACTTGGAAACAGCAATACATGTACATGTATATATTGGTATTGGCATACAGACGGTGCCTCAAAGATTTAATTTTAGCTACGGATTTTTTTTCTTGGCTGTATATTCTTATGCGAATTTCTGGCAATGCTTTTTCGGGCACACAACCAAATGTTTTTGAAATGCTTTATATACTGGAAGATGGTAACGTTGAAAACTGTGACCATCGTTATTGTACTGTCAATTTGATTGCATTATCTTTATTTTGATAAATATTTTTTTCCACAATTGATGAATGATCCCATATATTAAAAAGTATAGCTGCTTTGACCTTTCCAATGCTAATGGGTTTTACAATGCTTGTCTACTATTACCTTCAGGGCATAGGATCGGCAATGGCGGAAAAATTGTGAATGATTTCCGGGTTGGTAATGGGAAGTAACTCTCGTTCGAATTCCCAAGGACATTAAGTGCAAAGTTCAAATTTCATTTATTAAACGCCATCTAGAGGCAGTTAAAAGTGCTAGCAAATATTACTTAACAAATTATGCAGGTTCCCCCCCCCATCCCCCTTATTTTTAATTGAGTTTGAAATGCAGAGCAATGTGTTTTTGCTTTTCCATTGCATCTGTGTCAGATGAATGTTAATATAATCTTTATTGTTGATGGCGTATTGCAACTACTGTGGAAGTTTACCATATGTCAGACTGCTTGTCTGGTTTCCATGATATTAATTATGGGGGTTTGCGAATGGGAGAAAATGCCTTCTGGTTAACTCCACCCAAACTCGTTAATAAATGTAATGAATGCTGGCTTTTTTAAGCCTACGCGGACCATTTTGTTCTACTAATGTATAATAGTCGAGATCACTTGCACAGTTTCATCTTTCATGTTCAAGTTAAGAATTGAAGTATTAACTGATTGATGGACATCATGCAGCTGTTCTCTTTAAGCATATATGTGATGCTTACATGCTAATTTCCAGAATCAAATAAGTTAAAGTGAAAATAATTAATTTTAATATGACTGGTTTCTCAAGACAAACATTAGATAAATTTCTTTTTCAATCCCTCCAATTGCAAATTACCAATCTGTGTGGTTACATGTCCAATCCACCAAGAATTACAACATCAATCTAATGACTATTTGTTGTTTGTTATTTGATTGATGTTGTAATTCTTGGTGGATTGGACATATAAACATACGGTGTCTGGTCAAAACTGGCCATTTGCAACTTGCTATATAGTCTTTCTTCGCGTTTCATTAAAAACTGTTTTTGATTAGTTGTTTTCTGTCTTTTTGTGTGTGTGTGGGGGGGGGGGGGGATAGTGGGGACATTGTAGTAAATTGGTTGCAAGGCTTCAAATGGTGTTTTGTCACAATTATGTAGGCCTACTAGAATGTTGGAAAAAATTAAGGGCGGAAAGAAATTAGGTCACGTTTGGTCAATATTAGGCACGACAGTACATTTTTTTATTGTTGCCCCCATGCATTGTTTACTATCTTCAATATGCAAGCGTAAATAAAGAAATGATAGTCACGTAATTATCAATTTTTCTGCCTCATGGTATAAACGCTATGAGCGAGATGAAACCAATTGAAAATTCAATAAGGACAGGGCCATATTCATCAGATATAGGAAATGCGCAAAAAAAAACTATACGAAGACCTTCACATCGTGTTTTAATATCATGTAATAATTTCCTCCCACACAAAAGACCACTTCAACCCTGATGTGTACTTGAACCAGTGATTTACTAATTTTTGCTTTCAACACGTTTTCCTAGTTGTTAATGTTTCATTTGAGGAAAAACTATAAGAAGTGATAAATAACGTAGGCATGACTTGTGCCTCTTATATAGATTTTGGCAAAATTAATGCAATTTTGTGTTACCCAAGCCGTGATATTTTAATCATGGCACTTAATTTGCACTCGTGAGAAATTGAGGCACACCCCATGCAGGTGTATCATGATGGATTGTGATACACTTGGGTGCACCAACAGCGTGCCAAAATCTTTTTAATAATAGGCAAGAGGGATTGTTGTGCGTTTGTAATTGATGTATTCAACTTAACTTCTAATTGCTGGATTTTTGTTGTTGTTTCAGAGCGCACAGAATAGGCTGCTTATTAAGGGAGGTCGGATCGTCAATGATGACCTGATCTCGGATGGCGATATCTATATAGAAGATGGAATAATCAAGTGAGACAATAAACAGATTTAAAATACCTTTGGGAATAGAACCAGGGAATAATAATGATATTGGGGAAAATACGAGAGGAAGTGGGTAAATAAACAAAAAAGACTTAATTGTCCCAATATTTTTATTAGATTTGCGTAGAAATGGCATGGAAACCTAACCTAACAAGGTTAGGTTCTGGAATTTTAGCAAATCTTTGGAAAATTTTATAATATTGTCTAAAAATTTTCGTTTTAAAAAACCGCTTCCATACTGAATGTCCATAGGAATCTTTAGAGTGGATGTATTGTTTGCCATTTAGATGAAATTGAATCCCAGAATAGTAATTTAGCATGTAAATATTTAGTAGTGGCCATAAACAGCACAACTGGTGTATGAATATAATATACATATGCCAGTTTTTATAATTTATTGTAATTTTTATGGATTAATTTTTATGCCAAAGTTAACGTTGGTAATAGACTCCATTGAAAAAAAATTTTTTTTTATTTGTTGAAGAATAAAGTTTTACATTTTTACATGACACTGTACAGCATTTCAATATACCAAGAAAGTTTCAAAATAATCCATCAAATAGTTCTCTCATAAGAAAATGATTGCGAGTGAGAAAAATGTTGGTAAAAGTAACAGAGGATGCATTGTTCCTGGTATGCGTGTTTAGCCCATTCATTTTTCTAACTCACGGTCACTCATTACCTGGTCACTGATGAATGCTCATTCCTTTTACTTGAAAATCAAGACATGTTTTGCCAGTCTTGTTAATTGAATTATGGCTAAATGGCTGCCTAAATAGTTTTGCAATTTTCTGTGGTTAACTGGTTAGTGCACCACAATTTTTACTGAAATTAAGCAACTAAATTTAGAAATGAACAAGAAAGCGAAATGGCGTCGTCAATGGAGTCTATCATGATTTAGACATCAACTTCATTCCCAAATTTTACTGAAATTGTAGGCAAGTCGGACGAGATGTCACCATCCCTGGAGGCACACGTACCATCGATGCCCGTGGCAAACTGGTCATTCCCGGTGGCATCGATACGCACACTCACTTGCAGCTCACCTTCATGGGCTCAACTAGCGTGGATGACTTTTACCATGGAACTAAAGCCGCTCTGGCCGGTGGAACCACCATGATAAGTGAGTAACTGTGTGTCCTGACTCTGTTGGTTGACTTTAATTCTTCTTACAAAATTTGCTAAAATGTATCGTTCCTAGTTGACTTTGTGATGGTTCGGAAGGGAGAAAGCCTGTTGGAGGCCTATGATAAGTGGAGGAATTGGGCAGATTCCAAGGTCTGCTGCGATTACGGTCTTCACGTGGCCATCGGTGGATATAACAACAAAGTGAAGGAAGAAATGAGCATCTTAACCAAGGAAAAGGGAGTCAATTCTTTCAAAATGTTCATGGCCTATAAAGGAGATTGGATGATTTCGGACGAGGACATGCTAAACGTTTTTCAGGCTGGGAAAGATTTGGGAGCATTGGGGCTAGTCCATGCCGAGAACGGAGACGCAATCGACGTTGTAAGACATTTACTTATATTTATTAGCGTTTTGTTCCTCGAGTTTATCACGTTCTAAAATCTCGACTGTTTTATTCAGCTGTCGAAGAAATTAATCGGCTTGGGCATAACCGGTCCCGAAGGCCACGAACAGAGTCGTCCTGAAGAGGTAGCTGACAATGCAAATGACGTGTGTTTATAAACCTAATTATTTTGAAGGAAATTTTGACGTATGACCCCTTTTCTGTGATTTAGTTGGAGGAAGAAGCTACCAACAGGGCAATTACTCTCGCCGATCAAGTCAACTCTCCCGTTTATATTGTCCATGTCAACAGCAAGAAAGCGGCTCAGATCATTGCTAAGAAAAGACAAGAAGGTGAGTTAACGTCAATATTTGCTTTTATTTTGTTATTTATTCTACCTCGCACCAAGTGTAGAATTAATATATATTTTTAAAGGCTCTATTTGCTTTGGAGAGGCAATTGCTGCTGGCCTTGGCACCGATGGCACTCATCATTACAACAAGTGTTGGCGACACGCTGCAGGACATGTGATGTCGCCACCGCTGCGCACCGATCCCAGTACGCCGGGCTATTTAATGGATATGTTAGCTAGGTAGGGCCCTGGGTAGGGCTAAAAGATGTTTGTAGTTTGATGAACAAAGAGCAAGTCAAAATGTTATTCGTATTATTTGCATTTCAGCGGAAATCTCCAGACGACTGGCAGCGATAATTGTACGTTTAACTCCACCCAGAAAGCCCTCGGGAAGGACGATTTCACCAAGATTCCTAATGGCGTGAATGGCGTCGAAGATCGCATGTCGGTCATTTGGGAAAAGGGAGTGGTGAGCGTTGTTCGTTACCTTATTCGCCCACCCGATAATTTGGTCATTAATTTCCATCTGTTGTAAATTTATGTACTATATATAGGAGACTGGAAAATTGGATCCTTGCGAGTTTGTAGCAATTACGAGCACAAATGCTGCAAAAATTTTCAACATATATCCTAGAAAGGTAATGGTGTTGCAATGGTGAAGGAAGCGTTTAGTATTTGGGAGATCCGGATTCGAATTCCGAGGACCGTTCGGCCACTTTCTTGGTGCTTGAAATTGTTGAATATGTCGTGGTCATTAGTAATTCGGTGTTCAAAAATTTTGTAGGGTCGTATAGCCGTTGGATCCGACGCCGATATTGTTATTTGGGATCCCAATTTGACGCGCACCATCAGCGCAAAGACCCATCATCAAGCCGTAGATTTCAACATCTTCGAAGGAATGGTCTGCCACGGCGTGCCCCTTTATGTCATCACCAATGGACGAGTGGCCGTCGACGAAGGCGACGTAAAGGTAACTCAAGGGGTTGGACGTTTCGTGCCAACTCCACCTTACTCGCCGTACATCTACATGAAAGTCCCGGAAAGAGAAAGGGTAAGGAAATAGGAATTATTTTCAATGTAAATGTGTCGACGCTAGAAGACCATCTTAGCATATACTTGATTCTTGTTGAAATTCAGGTTAGGAAGCCTAAGGCCGTGGACCGCGAAGGTTACACTGCTCCAGCCGTTGACGGCGCTCATACTAACCACAACGCAGCTCCTTACATGTCTCAAACGGTACCACCATATTATCAACAGCCACGCACGCCAGTCGGTGAGGTTATCAACTCGCCCCAAAGTGCGAACGAGTTTCACAGTAGACCAGTGACCAAAGGAGGTCATCGCAACCTTCAGGACTCCAGCTTCAGTTTGTCCGGTAGGCTCAGATCTCCAACCCACTCAATTGAAATAGAACTAGTTTTTTTAGTTATCTAATGTTGCCTCAAACTCTTTCTGCACGCTTATATATTTTGTATTTCTATTTTGGCATGCATATTAGTAGCAAAATCGCATTTTGTCTCGTAGAGACGATGCGCAGCCCCAGGTGATGGATTGTTTTGATAATTTCTGGTGTAAGGCACACTAGGATGGTGGTCTTTGCGCTTCTTTAAATTTTGCAGTTTCTGTTGTGTTCGTTGCACTCGGTTTATTTTTCTCCCATGTTGAAAAAACTTAAAATTCTGATTTCACTTTTTGACGTATGCATGCAGTTTTCCCGTTCGACCTCGTTTTATTTTTCATATTTTTACCTCATTATTATTGTTACTGCAGCTGAAGGAGTGGATTGCGAATTGTGGTGAAATAATGAAAACATGCTGCATGGCCTTTTATCTCCCAAACAGATGCAAATCTATAGTATAGAATTATATTTAATGCTAGTTTAGTCAACAAGTTTGTTTGATGACCATACCCGGAAACTGCAACTTGCTTTTGACTAAACATATGTACTAATTTTCTCATTGAAAATGGTAACATAACAGCAGGAGCAAATATTTCTTTGGAGGAGATAATGCGAGAAATGGCTTCAAGCGGCATTTAAAAACTGTAAAGGCATACTTTTTTAGTAACTTTGTAACTTCAGTATTTTTTTAAAAAATACATGTACCTCATTGCTTTCTGCACTGTATAACACAATTGCAATTCTGTTAAAAAGCACAAAGGTAAAATGATTTCCAGGGAGACTAACCATTCTACTCATAACTGCTTGCGGATGCTTTTTACTTGCCATTTAAACATAATGCAACATGTTTACATTTTTCTTTTTAAAACTGACATTTGCTTTTGAATACCCTAACTACTTATCCGATTGTAAACATATTGTCACCTAATTACCGTTCTATTCCTTCACCACACAGGTGCCCAAGTCGACGATGCTCTAGGTACACGCGCAGGCATTCGAGTCCAGAATCCCCCGGGTGGCCGATCGACTGGACTCTGGTAACTTTCGACCACGATTGTCTCCCACGCTGACGGAACGATAATACCCTAGACGTGCGCCCAATTTGACGAGTTACTCAAGCAAAAAGACCACTCGTGACGCTGTCCAGAATTTTGGATTGGCGGGTAACGTCTTTTAATTCTCTCATTCTCCTACTCAACTTCCACTACAATAGCTTTTTACCTTTTTGAAAGTATACCCAATATTTTGTCCTCAACGTCGTGGTGTTACAATAATGGTTTAGCTTAGCGCAGCAGCTCGGCTGGCTCTACTCGTGACTCATGCGAATCCATAGCTTTTTGTAACCCTCTACGTAAAAAAGATGAATTCAAGTGCCATATCTGAGATCATTATTTCACATTATGTGCCGTGTTGGCCCGTGCAATTCTATATGCATGGTTAGGGGGGGATGGGACACGAAGGAGGTAAAAATGATAAAAAGCACCATTCCTCAAAACAATTTGTAAATTCACTACTTTTCTGTAATTAGACTGAAATGGGTTTGTTTAATCAAGTGTGCACTAATGGACACTTTTTATTTATCTATAAATGAAAGTTTTTATTCCCCCAACAGTTGTCTAAACATATACTCTATTTGTGGATCTAGTAGGCAGCTGTTTCTTTCTGTTTGTGAATAAAAGAATCTCCCACCAGGAAATGTGAAATGTGATAGACACGTTTGTCATATATGTATTTCTAGACAAAGCACACATTTTTTTTTTTACCTAACTTGTACTTTATCCTTGAAGTATGAAGTTTCTGCAGTAAGGTGTTGTCTTTTTAGAACATTTACTGAATTTTAATTAAGGTGGCCGAGTCAAGGGGGTCTTCGAGTAATAGGATCGCTTCATTCGATAGCTCTTCTAAAATGAGCGAAATGCATCCATTTGGACTCAATTGTTGATTAGGACCCATTATATAATTTGGAAATGACTCATTGGCATAGAAATGTATTAAAGTGAAAATTGTTTAGGGGAATGAAACCCTAAAAATTTTAAGTTAAAAAAAGAACATGCCGTGTCGACGTCGCAGGGCAGTAGCATGTCACCTGTAACTATGTTAATGCCAATTAATAAACTATACGCTCGTACTATTATCAGGCTAAATTTAAAAGGGTCAGTCCCACTTTGTGACAAAGAAATCTTAAAATTAAAGATTATTACACAAGCTAATATGGTTACTATCAACCATTAAGATTTTTGTCCACATTGGCTTGATTCAAAATTAATAACTAATAAATGGTAATTATAAATTAAATTTCAATTTCTAAGCTCTTGTTTTTTCTCCCTCTTTCTTGCAAAAAATGCTTGAGGTAATGTGGGACTGTCCCTTTAATTTTTATAGTACCATTCCCCTTCTAGAAAATATGACACCTGTGTAAATTTTTTGGTTTATTATTCTGCTGCTTTTGTGAAAAACTTTGCCTAGGTAAAGTTTGAATGAAGCATCTCTCCATTTCTATTTGGACTATTATCTAAATTTTGGCAATTCAGATTTGCAGCAAAATGTGCATATATTGTGTTTGCCTCAAAATGTTCACAATCTGCTATCGTGCAGCTTTTGATCAATTGACAATGCCTCGTGTTACCAAACTATTATATTCCAGTGGAATGTGCTCGCAATTTTTTAATTTTAATTTGCAATTAGTTTGTAAGTACATAAACTCGAGATTGAAACTCAGATATAAAGTGGTTTGAAGTGTATTGCTTTGCTTCCCCCTGCAATGGTAATGGCAGTTGTTCAGATAGAACCGTATATCTAGTCATCAATTTAACAAGATTTTATTGCAAGTATTTTTTTTTCAAACGAAATTAATAAAACTTTGGTAAAAGAGAATCACATTTTATACATTTGTAAAACAATTGATATGGCCAGTTGATATGCCTGTTTTTGAATGTATCAAATTATAACAATTTTAACCAGAAACTATTGGTATTTATTATTTTAAAATCATTAAAAACAAAAGTTTTAAATATACATTAATAAATTTTGATTTAACTGTAGTCCATCTTATGTGAGTGAATTAATTTAAAAATTAAAAACTTATAAAATGGCATCATCTGGTCCCTTCCTGAAATCTGAAAATTCAAACTACAGCATTTAATTACAATTATTTTAAAATGCTTAACTAATCTCATTTCAACCCCACAGATGGATTCAACTTGATGACATGTCATCATTTTGGATTTGTAAGATGTTGGTCTAGTGACATTAGCACTGACTTAATGCTAGCTAAGTACTAACAAATGTTCTTTAATCTAAATTATAACCCTGAATCTTCAGCATTATATAGTGACGGCTATTGGACCCATGCCAGAATTCTTAGTAAGCTTTCATCTGACAGCATCAAATGTAAGTAATAAACCTACAAATTCCATAATCCATTTCAATTACTTGTAAGCAGAAATTTTAGCTCGAAACATCTTACTATTTTGCACAAATGAATATAAATGCCTACAGTAACTAGATAACAAATAAATCTGGAATAATTTTGATCTTTCTATTAAATGTATTGCTATGACTTTTTTTTGAGGAAAAATCAACCCTGGATAATAAAAAACTCGTCTGTAATGCTGCAATAGGGGCAGTATTTAAATTTAAAATTATTGCAATGACTAAAAGCTTTCTTTGGAATGACTGGGAAGCAAAATACATTTCCGAAATGCTTTTTCACCATTAATTGGATTCATTATGCGTATCTTCCTCGTCAGATTTCGATACTTTGACATTAGTGCTAGACGCAACGAGTTTTCTGGCAAATAGAACCGAAATTGCGAGTGCCAGAATCATCATGGTCAGGCACACGGTGAAAATCTGGTGGTTGCCGCCTTTGTTGTGTTCGCTGTGCAACCACAGAAGTCCGCAGCACGTTATCACATTCATGGGCAGACGGAACCAGTTCATGATACTGGCACGGTAACTTTCTGGCACTATCTTGCTGCGCAGCACGCTCACGGTGGGGAAATAAATCCCCACAGATATTTCCAACAACACGAACCCCACGTATGCGAGAGGGGCGTTGGAACCGGAATCGGATGAGGTGGACAGGAAACAGATCATCATCGACAGCGTTCCCAGAATTAAGGCCAACTTCAAAATCGTTTCGTTCGCCATGGAGGACAGGATCTGGGGTACGGAGGAGCCGATCATCACGCAGATCATGAAGGTACCGAACACGATGCCGAGTGGCGTCATACCGTACGGGTCTAGAATGGGGGTCCAGATGAAAATGAACATGTACATGACGCTCTCGAACAGTGAGATGATGATACCCAGCATTAATATTAGTTTATCGGTGAATATCTGTCTTAAACTGCCCGTGCAAGAGTGAACGAACTGTTCCTGAGTGCCCCCGTAGTTTTCCTCCCACATGAGAGACACGAAGACGAGGGCCAGCAGTAGCACCGGAACGGCGATGAGGAAAGGCGCGATGGGGCCGAACTGAAAGGATTCGGCAAAGACGTTGGCGACGATGCCGGCGACTATGGCCAGGAGCCCATTCCAGAAAGTCACTCTAGAGAAGGTCAGCGACATCCAATCGCCCGGGAAAGCGTGCCGCTCGTTGTGCTCGCACACATACCACGACTCGAAGGCTGAAAACAGGATGGATGTGGCTATTCCTCCCAGGATGCGCCCAACCAGAAGCACGTAGAAGTTGGGCGAGATCTTGGTGAGGCAGCACGAAGCGTAGATGACGCAGAAGGCAAGGGCCAGCCGACGGCGGCCGAAACGATCGGCCAGAATGCCAGAGAAAGTACCGAATGCTGCGCTGGACGCGAATCCGACCACATACAGGAGCGCGATCTGCGATTCCAAGAAGCCATACGAACTGTAGAGCTTATAGACGTAAGGACCCTGCAGCCAGTCCGAAAAGAGAGCTAGGAAGTACGGGGTGAAAAATTTACGCTGGAAAGAAGCGAAATTTATGTTGTTCGTGGCTGGAACATTGGATCTGATGAAGATCTTGATCTGCAACAATGAGCACAAAACTGCTAAAACGGCAAACGCTGAATAAGTCAGAGTTACTACGTCAGTCATTTTGAATTGATTCTCTTAATTTGTACCAGTGAAGCTGCAGGGGGTCTCGTGATATACACACCCGAACTAAATGTGTTGAACTGGAGGAGTGAGTAAATTGGCTAATGCGCGCAATTTGTTATTAGTATAATGAAATGCCACACGGCTCATGCATTGTCAATTGAGTACAAATTAATTACGTGGCATATTATCCTGAAAGCCTAACCGGCTGCAAATGCAAGTTGGTGCGCGCATTCTAACTCACTATTCTGCTTCTGTTTATATAATAGAATCATTAGTATCACCTGGAAGCCGCAAAACGGGAACACACGAGTTTGTACGTAAATAAATCCGAAATCTATTATCAAAGTTACTTCTGTTGAACCATGTCAGATGAGTGTGCACACCTGTGTCATTTTGGGAATTTTTTTACCTGAATTTCATATTTCAGTACTAGGTAGTTTGTAAAGCCGTCAAGAGAGGGTGCCACTTTTGCCAAAAAATGCACATTCGCGCTAAAAATGAAAATGGCTGCCATGGAATGCTGGTCGAAGATAGAATGCATTATCCAGTTTATTCATAAAGTAGGATTGTTTGCAAGAATGTGGAATCAATTTGTGAAATGAAGTTTATTTCGTGCTTCAGGTAACTGACAAGCAATTTATTCATTATCTATATAGCTCTGATGTTAAAAATGCTAGCAGATAAAGCTTGAACTTATTTGTCCCAAAATGTAAAGCAAGATCATGATTGAAATATTAGTGTGGAAATATTGTAAAACTATAGACTAGTTTCAGTGGGGTTTATATTTGTCAATGAAAATAACAGTCTGATGTTATATTCAGTGAAATACATGTATCTCCCTCTAACAATGCTAGTTTCCAAAGAAAATTATCCATGATACCATGTCTCCATAGCAAGCTGAATTTGGCATTTTTAGATTCTGCATGTGCCAATTCAAGTTTCCAAGCCCTGTTTTCTTCTATATTGTGAACTTGTGAAGAATATCCACAGCACATCACAATATTAAATCTTAAAGTCTGAATGACTAGAAGGTCAAACTTACTGAAGAAGTTGCAGCCACAACCAGTTGTCATTAAATGTGCTGTTCAGGAAGTTTCTGACTTTCAGTGATCATGCAGTGCATGGTGTTGGGCTAAAAATTGATGTTTTGGAATATTTTAAATGGAAAATTGAATTCTCAAAATTTCTCCAATTTGGCCTAATCATTAACTTTCCTTTTGTTGAAGTTAATTGAATTTTCAGGTGTTATAATGCTGATTCAGTTTACCTTTCCCCCTCGGCCACAGTAAGTTTTCCCTAATCCCCAATGATCATAATTGCGTGTTATTAAAACTTTGCCAAAAGTACACTGCTTATTTTTCTAGATTGTTTACTTTTGATTGTTTTCCTAATTAAAAATGTTGCTCCAGGAGGCGTGTTTTTCCCCTACTGATTATCTACAAGTAATGCCTATATTATATGGCTACCTCTTCAACAGGTGAAATTCAATTTGACGTCTAAAACGCACTTGTTTATAAATGGGAGGTGCGAGAATAAATAACCAATGATATCAAAGCTACCTGTGCAGATATTAAATTGGCACCTGTTTTGTGGAAAATCAAGGTGCATCGTTTATGGTGTCTCAACTCCACCCTCGGCTGATCTTATACTTTCAAAATGCAACGCATATGATTTTGCGGCATAACTATATTTCACGTATACAATTGCATCCATTGCTATTAATAGCCTGCGATTTTTCGTTAAAAAAGTGAGGAAAAGTCATGTGAAATAAGAATTTTTAGTTGACTATATTTATTGGGTTTTTAAATTTAATTTTTAATTGGACCTCTCATACGGAACTACAGTGGATTATATATAAGGACCTTTATGCATGATTGGAATTGAAATATTAATTGATTGAAATTTTCGATGAAAAACAAATTAATGCATGGAAAATGCTGTTATATTAGTCATGGAACTAAGTGTACATAATTGAGGATTATAGACAGTGGATATTGTAATAGAAATATAAGGTAAGAATTTCTAAATTATATTTATGTATAGGCCTATATACGATCCGTGTATATGTATATGTAATTGTACCAAGAAAACATTTACAATTAATTTGACAAATTTTGCACACATTGTAGCAGGGTTTGTTAAAATAATTGTATATTATTGGTGCTTTGATATATCCGCCTATATAGGCCTATATGATTTTAATTCATGCTACCAGAATGGATATAATAAAAATGTTAACAACGGTTTATTTAAAAGATTACTGGAAAAACCGAAATATGTAGCGGCCTATATATGGGTCATTCTCACAAAATGGTCAAATATAATGTCCCGGTTGGTTTGCTGAAAGATGGCATTGTCAATGTGCTTTCAATTGTTTTAATTATGTCAATGTTAACTTATTAAATAAGTCCTTCTTAATAGAAAAAAGTTTTAATGCTCCAGAATTTTCTGTGCATCAACGACAATACCTGAAATGTCATTCCCTCACCATGTCCCAG
>JAQIXP010000488.1:0-25529 GCA_034700285.1 Proteroiulus fuscus
GTGCAACAACTTTTTACCCCCTTTTTTTGGCTCAAAATTAATTGGATTTTTTGTGTGCTGTGTGCTGTTGTGATGGATGTGGGTGTTGTGTTGTGTGTGTGGTGTTTGCGTGTACATGTCAAATTGTGCTGCAACAAGCTAAGAAAAATATACAATTTTAAAACTTCATTATATTTCTACCTCAATGACTGTATGTAGATGTCTACCGTAATTACGTCAATGGATTTTTTTGTGTGTTAGTAAAAAAAAAAATCCATATTATTATTTTATTATTATGATTATGTCATCAATTCATCAGTAAAAAAAAATTTTTTTTCTATCTTGAGTCTCATCAACTGCATCATCATCATCATTATAGGCTGGGATAAATCTATCAACGGGTATATTCAAAAGCCTGCTGATGCTAATTCAAAGATGCTTTCGAGGATGCTTCGGTGTAAATGCATTTGCAAAGCAGCGAATGCATGCGAATTATTACAATGCCGTTTTCACTATCTATTTAATACGAGGGAAATGTTATAAGTGTCAGTGTGTATATCGCGCGATAAAATATCGACCAAAATGCAAAAGATCAGCATTTATAAATTGAACCGAAAACTATGTTGCTAAAACGTCTGGGAAGAGACTATATATCAGGAGATATTCAACAGCGTATACAATTCAGGTAGGCATATATAATCTAACCAACCCACTTATTTCACATTAATAAAAATCGTTATTATTATATATAACCACGTACAATCAAATAGCAGCATATAGGCCATATTGCACGATAGAATACCTCGAATATAGACTATAATAATTGTTTTATTTCATAATGCATGCAGCCTCGTTATTGTCTATCGAAAGTCTGAGCCGCATTGTACATAGAGATTTATATACCTAAGCGAAGAAATATAGAAACAGAAACGAGACTTTCATATAACCCATTCGTGACGTAGAACTGACCAATACAAAATACCCTTCATGGCGGAACAACCCCTCCCATTTAGCACAGTCATATCGATATTTCGATATGTTTGCTCGGCTCTAAGCTTGGATTATGCCATCTTGCTTCATTCACAATCTAATCAATATTAGTAAAACATAAGCATTAACTATGTAATGAATAACAACTACAGAAAAGGAATGTCTGCATGGTCGAATATATTAGAAATATCTTCAATGGGAAAAATGAAATACGCAGTATTTTTGTGACACCCATCCATGAGTCAATATTTACTGCAGTGCTGACCTATATATTTTAATTAAGTGGCTGCTTTGTTTGTGACCAGAATATACAGTGAATATGATATGATATAATAGGTTATACACACCAACAATGGAAATAAACTAATTTTATTTCTCATAAAGAACAAAATTAATTTTAGAACTATATATATTAATTGCTTCGATGGTTATTGATGGAAGGCTTTACAGAAATTGAGAATAACTGGTATGAATGTATAGATTTATACTATTTTTTTTTAATATAAATAAGCAGATTTATAACATTAATTTATATTAAATATTTATGGAAAATATTTTTTTTTGTATTCTATTATTTATTTTAGGCTATATAGTTATATATTGTTTAGGCGCACTAATAATCATCTTTTAGGAATCATATTGCCTGATTTATAATTGTGTATACAGGAAATATTAATTTAAAATTTAACTTAATATTCACCAAATTTGGACCATATAATTGTTGCCACTGCATGATCAGGATTTTAAATAAAAATTATGTGTTTATGATTCACTGTATATAGGCCTACAAATATCAATTTTGCTTCAGGAAGAATATATTCGCATAATAATATCACAGATTTCTAATTACATTGAATGGATTTCATGTATAATGAAGGCAAACGTATATACGAGCAGTATTATTAAACCTGCTCATTTCGAGTCAGGGTAGTTGCAGTATCCCTTATATAAGATTTCTGAATGAAAATGTAAACATCATCGCTTTCGAAAGGGTTAGGTTTAAATTTAAGCCTAACTCTTTAAAATGGCTTAATTACAAAGGAATATAGGTTTTTTAATTATTGATATTTCAGACATTTGAAAAATATTTTTACTTTATATATCTGCCAATCAGGAAAATAATTTAAAATACATTATCAGATAAAAATATCCAGACATTTTCTAAGCCTTTATCGGTGCGAGTAAAAAAGATAACATATATTCAGCCGAGAAAGGTATATACTAGGCCTATACTCTCAAATATATCTATATGTTCAAGTTAGGTCAACGTGAAATTATGAGTCCTTATATTTCAGACAATTTACAGCAATATAACAAAAAAAACCAATATTTAAAATAATTATATAAGAATATCCATTTAATATATGACATTGGGTAACATGTAGGATATCGCAAGGACCTTTATTACAACTACTATAACGTTATCTCAAGGCAAAACACAAATAAAATTAACAAGCTAATGCTTAGCGGTACTGTAGACCTATATATACTGAAAATTTAGCAATATTTCAAATTTCAGATATTCTTGGCAAAACACATTTAAACGTACAGAGGAAGTGATTCCAGAAAGGTCCTATAAGGCCCTTTGCTATATCATTATTTCTTTAACTAATTCATACGTCCAGTTGAATCATTATTTTGTATCAAATCAAATAATACGTCTACATTACACTTGCATTTTAAATAATATATAAGAGAAGGTTTCCTTAATATAAAAATCATAATGAATAAATTCAGTTTTTGAATTTTTTTTGAAAAAAAAAGTAGAAAATTTTTTTGTAATGAAAACATTTTTATTTAATGAAACTACATAGAAATTAAAGATGCTGCATTAATTATTTCTTAATTATTTTTTTATTTAGATTTTTTTGTAAATATTTCTTATGATTTTTTTTATTCTGTATAATGGTGTGGCATTTAGAAAAAGGACTTCAGGTTATTCTTCATCTAATAAAATTTAGGCGTTTAAAATTGCATTTAACAAGTTGCAATTATAGATGAAAGATACAGGACATGTTTATCCATATCATTAAACTCAATTAGGCTAGACTATACAGAGCTCGTAATATATAGTTTCATTAAAATGTGTATGTATACAGTGTACCCCAATAAACCTTACGGAATTTATAATATTCGTTGCAAATAAATTTAAATAAATCTCTTATAGAGTCAGACCATATAATACAATTCAATGCAATTCAATGCAATTCAATGCAATTCAATTTAACGATGATGTTTAAGTCACTACTTTATGACGTTAGAGTATTCTCCTAAATGTGGGACAACCCCCCTACCAAATGGCATCATTATATGCTGATCGTAGGGTACTGAGTTGAATTGAATACACATTTACTAAAATGGATCAATTAGGTAAAAAGATGAGATATTTTAAGAATGATCTAATTAATCACAGCATAAAATGATTTAATCTCACTTGGAAATCTCGACTTTCACTTCTTGCGGTTTCATGTAATTCCGCCAGTTTTGAAATAATCTTTCTCGTTATTTGGTAGACATTAATGAATCGATAATTGTTATCTTCAAATTTAATCTATTTGGTGAGAGAAAGAAAATGGTTCTGAGATAAAATATACTTTAAACAACATAATTTAAAAAAAAAAATTAACAAAGCTCAAATAAGAGCAAATAAATGAAATTTTATTTTTAACATTTCTTTTTAAATCAAGTGGGTTTACAAATTCCATAAAACGTCATCCCTTTATTTTTATAATTATTAGATAATATAATTATAACTTTAGCAGTCTCGTAACTTTTTTTTTATAAATATATAGACATAAAACTAAAATACAACTGATCTTATACTTAATTTTAAAAATTCTCAATATGAAAATATGCAATTTATATAAATAAATATAAAAATCTCAGAAATTTTGGTGAATTTTACGCTCGCTACACTAATTTCAATTTTATTTCTACTTTTTTCCTTAGAAAAGAAAAACGCATAATATAATAAAATGAGGTTGACAAGCATATTTTTTTTTGTTGTAAAAAATTTGAAATGAAAATAATTAATTTAAAATGCACATATTCATCATATATACTGGCTGATGTTATTGTGATCTTCAAATGCATAATACGACGTTAAAGCATGCCTCAGTGAATGCATTCGTTATTTTTAGAGTCCAAAATCTAGCTTAGTTTTTTTTTCTTTGAAAACAAGACAAAAAATACTGAAAAAATCTGACCATGGTAGGCTAAACAAAATGAAAGCCTTGAGCAGCCTATATAGCACTGCCCTCTGTGCATGGATTTATATATTTGTCAACGTGACGTGGGAGGAGCAGAAAAACACTACTATGGCCGCCGTACTGCACATGCGCAAATGGCATTGTCGCCATGCCATCATCATTATCATATAGCGCTATTGCATGCCCAGAAGGGGTAGAAGAAGTGGATATCACTGGGGGGAACAGGGGGATGGGGATGGGGGAAGGGTGGGTCGAAATGACTTGAAAAATAAAAGATGTTAAAAAATATATGTATGTATGCATATGCCTAATAGACCAGTTTTTGCTATCATTATTTTGATATCTTTCAAGTATAATTTTGAGCCAGATTTTTTTTTTCATAGAAATCGATTATTGATTGATAGTCTAGTGATGAAATAAAAAACGATTTCCAAGAAAACGTTCTTTTTTATGCGGTGTCTAAAAAAGGCTTGTTTTGCAAATGTAAATAATATTTCAAATAAAAAAACAAAAATTCCTTAACAAGTCCTGATGTGCACTTTTGCCATATATTCCCCATGATTAATATAAATTAGTAGGCTAAAATCTTCTGAAAGAAATATTTCTTTATAGGTGTTAGAATCAATGAAAATCCTAATGAAAAGGTTAAATTGTACACTTTTTATATCAGAAATATTTCAAGGTTAATAGTCCTGCATGAATATGTAATCATAAACACACTATAGCTGATAACATTTAATTGTAAAACCCATGTCTTAAATCTAATGTCTTAATAATTCTTGGTGTGCCTAGTGCCATATTTAATAACTTTGTGTGATCTTGAATTGTTAATTCTAACATTTAGTTGTTTTTTTTAGATTGCAAAATGAAGTAAAACCCCTTTCCAATAAAAAAAATAACAATAAAATTGTATTTATGTATAGGCTACTTTATTTATTACCCAAGCGTTCGACGTTAAGATTCGTGAAAATGTAAACATGACTTTTACACACTAGCATTTTAATAGTTATTGATTATCTGTTTAATTAGCTCGCATGGCAGAATGTTTACACTTGATGTATATCACTTGTTGGTCTCTTTTAACTTTCAAAGTGTAAGAATAGTTGATAGGCCACTATTGTTTAGAAGTATTTGCTTAATTAAATTAAATGAAAACATTGATTTTTCTAAAATTAAAAGGTTTATTAATTATCATATAAGTACAAAATTGCTTATAAATATACGCTCGTATTTACATTGACCATGATAGAAACCTCATTAATTATAAGTACAGGCTAGTACAGGGTGCCTGCTAAATTCTAATAAAATATAAAAATTGAATTATTAAAAATCAATTATTATTGAGCTATTAAAGTTCAGGTTATAATTGATTAGGTTTATATAAATATGATCCCACGATGCGAAAATTAAAAATATATTCAAAAATTGTCCAAGATTTGTTTTACAGTTATTCATAAGTAACTGAACATAGAACCCCTGTAACGTTGCTTTCCCCATGCATGGTGTGTTAAGGGGAAAGCTATGTTTAAGGGGCAAGTTTTACAAATTGTTTCAAGAAGTTTCACGGAATGTTGTATCAGTTAAAAATGGCATCATTTAATCAAACATTTATAATTAAAACATTTAATCAATGATTTAATTTGGTTTTATTAAATTTTATTTAAAAACAATTTATAAAATAATTTCCTTAAACATAGCTTTCCCTGCAGCACACCAGCTATAAGGAAAGCTGTGTTTAAGGGGTTCTATGTTCTGTCACTTATGAATAAACAGGTATATTCTTACTATTGTTAAATATGCACTAAGCATAATATACTATTTACGGATTACTCAAAACTTGAAAAATTAAAACTTTTTTAATTTGACTGAAAGTTTAAAATTATATAGTATTAACGATGATCAATTTTCAATTTTATATGCTTCATTAAATATGCAATTCAGTATAGCTAAGATATAGGCAGCTATAAAAGTCCATCAGAAAACATACTAAAAAAATTAAACCCATTTTCTCAGGCCATTTATTTCTAACCTATTCAATTATTAACGCATTTCACCGATAAATATCAATTGAGATTATTTATTCGATAATCAGCGACAAAATGGTCAAAATCTGCGAAAAAGACGGCTGCAATGTGGGAAAATATATAGCCCAATTTTCATCATTTAATCGATTCTAATAGATTAAAATTGGATAGGGGGTTTTTCTGGGTAAAATATTGTCCTGATATCAGAAGAGGACCTTGGATTGGACGAGAGAAAAAAATGCATTGAATGGGGTGGAGAATAGAAAATGGCTTATTATTATTATGTAGAAAAGGGAGAAAAATGAATGTCCACTTTTTGACAACGGAATAAATTTAGAAATAAAACATAATGAATAATTAATAAAAACCAGAGTATAATGATTGAACGTGTGTCTATATTTATGGATATTTCTGTATGGTTTATAAATGAATGGGAATAGAAATTGAGAAAGAAATGAGGGTGGATTGGGATGGGGGGTGGATTTAGATGTATATAAGAACAATGACGAATGGTATAGAACAGAAATGTATACGAAAAGAGGATGATAAAGATTAAATGCATTGAAGTGACGAGGGATTTAAACACCAGGGGAGCCACGTATGTAAACATTACAACAAGACTGACTTAAGTCTTTAAGAAAAGAAATATAAGAGAACCGGCGAACACTCAAAATGAACGACTCCCCTTTACACATATCCCCAAAAGACAAATGCACCATCAACAGAGAAATTGCTGGCAAATTTTAAAACTTTACGAATAAATCAGCAACCGAGGAAAAGAAAAACCTTAAAAGTTGGAAAACGTTTACAGTGGCTATAGATTGAAACATTAAATCGGGGGAAAATCTTATTAATACTTTGAAGCCAAAAAAGAAACAAAAATATGATAAACATAAAATAAGCATATGGTCCAGTTTACCCAAAAATCAAGTACTGTATTTTCTGGAATGAATTTGCAAGTTTTGAAATTATTAGTTTTATACAGACCAAGATTATAGCAGGTGGCTGCAAAATTTTCCACATTTGATTTGCCCATTTTTGGTACTTGCATGGTGAGCTGCTTTCAAAGGAAATTAGCATTTTTTTTTCGGAATTTGCAAAAATACTTTAGTCCTATATAAAGAAATGTCAAAGTTTATTGTTTATTAATTGAAATCGCGCCACCTTCCAGCCAAGTTCACATACAAATGTGGAATTAGGGTGCTATGGTGCACACTTAGCGGGAAAAGGGGGGATGGGGGGAATTTCTCTCTCCAATTAATTAAAATATAAACAATCTTAAACAGAATTATATTAAATTAGATATAGAAGTATTTTAAATTGCTTATCAAATTACTACTACTACAAAAAAAAAAAAATTGCCTACAATTTAGTACAAAAATACACTAATACGAATGATAAAATTCACCGTAATATTTGTGAGAATCCGAAAGAGTCCTCGACCATTAGCTGCATGGAAAACACTTTTTAGTTTGATTAGGAATTTGAATTACCTTTTTTAAATTACTTGAATGTTTTTGTAGCTCTTCAGGCAAAAACAAATTTACTCATGAAGCTTAAATTACTTAATTTCAACTACATCATACGTATACTTTTGAATGATTATTGTACCACCAGCGTAACCTTGACTTACTTTGTAACAAGTGATATTTAAGTTGTTCACATTTACTAGATATGCATGGTTGTGACAATAATAATTAATTACAGTATAGTTTCCATGTTTAAAAGGTGCTATTTTCCCATAGATTTCAGCAGACACTGAAAGTTGGTGGCGCCCTCTAGAACATGCATGTCTACGTGTTACAAGAAAGCAGATTCCTTTTATCCAGTAAAGCACGCTACATACTGTCCATCAAATCATTCAAATGGTGCCTTTGGGTATTATATTTTCATCCTAATCCATAGTAGGGATGTTTGGGAGTATCCTCCTTATAGTGGGATAACCCTTCTAAACCCACTTCTTTCAAAGTGGGACTTTCCCTTTAACGTTGAATTTTTTTTAATGCTAACGTCATTTGATAAATATAACTTATCATGAAAATAGAGTTATTAATTAGACTAAATTTACATTATAAAAAAAAATCATGAGCAGAATTTATAAAATTGCTTTAGGTGTAAATTAAAAATTGAATACATTTTTGAAGCAATATGCATATATCAGTCCAAAAAAAAAATAGATAAGTCAGATTAGGAAATTATATGAAAAATCTAGCATTTTTATTAGAAATTTTCTAAATGGTAATACATTTATATTTCATATTTTTTAATTTGAAATTGAAGTAATATTGTTTCAGCCATTATAAAAAAAATAGAAAATAAATGAAAATGAAAATATATATACGTATTAAATGAATTGTATATAATTAAAGTTGGGTTAGTTGGAAAGTTCAAAAATATTCTTCAGTTATTATTAATCAATATTTGTTTCCCCATAAAGCTTAACCTTCTCATGAATGTCATAAAATAACAGCTTTATATACGTGATTTATGTGCAGGCAGCGCGAGTGTTCAAATATATATAACCTTAAAAGTTTGGAAATAAAAAAACTTAAACTTTTATAAATTTAACCGGATTTGCCAGACGCGTGCCACATTTGCATGTTGAAGTTTATATTACTCTTATGAATCAATTTCTCGTTATACATAAAATATGGATATTACATTATACACCTTTTGCTCCGCAGAGTTGACTTTCACAGCAACGTTTTGGTCGAATTTCAATACTGTCATCAAATCAATTTATTTAAATGCACTTTTAATATATTTTTTTGCAGCTTTTAATATAAGGAAAAACATGATTTTTTTTCAGAATATGAAATATAAGTGGGTGGCACATAATACAAACAACTTTAATAAGATTTTTTTGTACCGTAATTTGATATTTTCTTTCCAAATTTTTTTCCTGGTATCAAATGTTCCTAAATATATGTTTGTCTATAAGACGCAATTCTGTTTAGCAAAATGTAAATTTTTTTCCCAAAAAGTCTAATTCAGTTACTTTATACAATAAATGGATTACAGGGACGATCCAAAATACTTGTAAAATTTTTCTCATTATTTTCATTTTACAAAATATGCAAAATTAATTCTTTTTTGCGTTTTGCCAAATTTCCCATACACAATTTGTTTTTACTTTATAAATACCCATTTTTATAACATTTTCTTCGCTTACGACGTTAGTATCGGCATAGTTAATTTCTAATGAAGTCTTGAAAGGAGAAATATGTAGTATATTGCCAATTATGTTAGAATGCGTTTAAAACGGATATTACAAATTAGTATCTAGTTTTCTCACTGATTAACTCTTAAAAATGCCTCCTGCATGTGAGGGTTAAAATTTGTATTTACCGCCTTGAACTTTGCAGTATGTATAACACTGGCGTTATCACCAATTGCTCACTTCCAGGGGCCAATTTCTGAAGTATTACAAAATTGGTAATAATAGCAAGAAAATTAGCAAAAAAAATGTATACCTTCCAACTATAATAACAAAAAAGATATAAAAAAACTTCCTTAACTTCATTTAACCAAGTTTCTATAGTTCATAGTTTATAAATTGATATCTTGATGCTCATCATTTTAAGTGCTTTCTTCATTCTACCGCCAAAAAATTCACCCCCTTATATTCATGTATCGTAAGTTTGAATATATGTAAAACCTGAAGGAAATTATACTAAGGGTGTTTTTTTTTCTGTGCATATAGAAAAAAAAGTGCAGTATTGGCATAAAAGTAAGTGGGTTCCCCAAAAACCATGATTTGATTCCAGTTTTGCCTGTCAGCGTATTGAAAATTATTCTGACAATCTCGTCAATCAATGGACCAGGGTTGGTCCATTGTGACCCAAACTCCACCTCCCAAAGTCATGAACTTTATCGATCCATTATCGATTGGTTGAAAAAGGATGGACGAACGACCACTTTCCAGTTCAATATGCTTTCTAAGGGATAAAAATGGGAATTTTTCTTCTTTTTATTATTATATGCTCGTATGCATAACTGTCTATATCCATAGATCATTTTTTATCAAAAAAAAGCCAAGCATGTTTGAAATAATACATATTTATAGCTTTGCAAGTAGAAAGTAATAAGAAAAAGGTTTTGCATATTTTTAGAGAGGGATGATAATGGAAACTGGAAAAAAATAATATGTCAGAAAGAGAGAGAGAGCTTTTTATATGCCAGAAACTAGAATTGGTCAAGCATATTTTAAAGAAAACTGCGAGTAAAGTTGATATATTCTGGCAGAAAAATTCATATCAAAATGTACTTATTCTTCTAAAACAATTTTTTAAAGTAGCATAATTAATTTTATATTTGTGTAACGTGATCTTGTAAGTTTGCACAATTTTGTGTAATATAATTACCAATAATTCGAAGATTTTAAATATGCGAATATATCCCCTTTTTGATTTCATTTTAAATTTTGGGCCTGGAAAATCCAGATTTAGTTATAAAATTTATCAATAGATGGCACGGTATGCTCAAGTCGCTTGATATCCTGAGCCTTGATTGAAAGCTGGGCTCACACATTTAAAACTCAAGACATCATTTTACATATATTTTACGATGTTTTAAAAAACATTTAAATAAAATAAAAAGAATCATTAGTCTAAAAGTTAATATCTCACTAGGTATGCTTTGTTTACTATAGCAACTGCTAGCAAACTATTTATTTCAGTAATTTTCAGTTTCGTAAAAAAAAAGAATTCGTTGTCAAAGATAACCCTTGACTCATGGTAACACAAGTATGCATAAATAATATATATATATGCATAGTCATGGAACTAAATAACTTTTGGTACTCGAAAATGCCAAGTAAAGGTAGGCTTACTATGAGCTAGGGGTTATCACTGACTATTTTGCATGGCAAAATAGAAAATATGGGTATACAGAGAGCAAGGGCCAACCACAAATTTAATTTGTATTAATTTTATTTGTTAATTAATATTACTATTTTAGACAATAGCATTAAAAAAAACAGTAGTCAAAGTACTGATTTATTCGTACTTTCCTGCTTTTATTAAAGATTTTTCAAAAGTACATTAATGATTCTGCAGATCAAATAACCCTACTTGGAAATATTTTCATATGCAAGGCGCCAATTTCAAGAGCTGACTATTTTATTAACGAGTTTTTAATCACACTTTCGTTCAGGAGACTCCCACAATAAAAAGCTACAAAACACCAAGGTGTAAACTGCAATCAATCTCAAGCTAAAATGCAGAATGGCAAAATCTGAATTGGTGTAAAAAAGCAAATAGAATTTGAATGTTGACTATTTGTATTTTAATCAAGCAGCAGATTATTTTGTTGTCGTTCCACCAAAGTGCAAGTGAAAAGAATTAAAGGGATGGGGGCAGGGGGAGGGGGGTAGTGATTCCACACGTGTCCGGCTTAGGACGTCGTTTAACCCTTTGAAAGTAGCAGGTAGGGCCATCAGGGGGAAAAAGCACGTGTATGCAAATGACCACGTCCCAAAGCAACTTTCCATCAGTGGTAAAACGGCTTTTTTTCCCCTTCTTACCAAATCTTGGGGGCCCACACATGACTTATTATCAAAATACAGATTTATCTTCTCCTGACATGTAAGATATGTTTACTCGCAGGTAGATTTGACAACGTTGCAAATATGTTTATCAACATTTTAACAAACAAAAAAAATCCTAACCAACAAAGCGTATAGGAAAAAAAAATGCATTACCTTTTCTCACCTTGTAAAGAGTGACAAGTTGAACAAGTCGAAAGAAAGACTCGGTATTTGCAATATATGATGTTGGCACAATGCGGAGCAAGTTTATTAGCAAACAGTCCCATACAGAAAGCATGCAGGGCAAAAAAAAAAATTAAGCTGAAAATTGGACGGCCAACTGGTATGTCCAGTCCACACCTAGTTAGTATGCAAAGCCACGCATTGAAAACGTGGCTGAATATCCCCCTTTTGGGAAAATGATGATGATTAACGGGAGTAGCCATGTAGCAAAGGGGGCCAAAGAGGACCACAGGTCAGCAACTATTGAATAGCCCCACTTGGTCAATTAGATATTTTGTGAATACTCAATGGACGACAGTAAACGAATTGACGTATTCACTTTGTCAAGTACTTTGCAAACTTTTTAAGTGGATCCCGTGTAAGGAGGGCAAACCGGACTACCAGAGTGGCCCTTCTTATTTATACGATTTTAATTGAAGAATATTATGAATGATGGGCACGTACGCAACATGACGGACATTTTTATTATTAATATATATATGGAAGATTATCCTTTTAGGCTTCTACCATTTAGTTAGTTTGGAGCGGTCAACATAATCTGAAAAATGGGGGTTAGGTTGGTCAAGTCTATTAACTCTGGTCAAGTCAACCAAAATGCATTGGAAAATATTAGGCCTAATCTATATTTTCTTCATACTAAAATAAATAAATAAATGAAGGGTTGTCCATAAAGTAAGTTTGAATAGAAATCTTGTAGCAATTTGGGAATAACTCCTTTCTCTTTCCACTTTTGTTACTTTTTGCAAATTAGAAAGTTAAAGAACTTATTTTTATTTTGACTATTATTTAAAAATAAATATTTAGTGCTAATGTTATGTGTTACAGAATTTCTAAAAGAAGCATTTCAGTTTTAAGTTTCCGAAATGGAATAAACATCAACATTGTTTGGAAGCTAACGACAGAGGGCACTGTACTTAACAGTATGGCGCTAGTTCACGAATGACGAAACTCATTTTTGAGAAGTTTTGGTAGGTTTAATAAGAGATATGAAGAATTGAAGCACAGGCCCAGTGTAATAAAATTTTAATAAAATACAAATTTTATTACACTGGGTCTGTGCTTCAATTCTTCGAAACTCATTTTCTGTGAATTCACGCTGTTTGAAAAAAAACTATTTATTGAAAGATAAAACAAATTATTGTTTCAATTTTTTCGGTTTTTTTCCAACATTTTCTATTGTTGTTATTATGCGAATGACATTTTACAAAGTTAAGACTTGCACTTTAAACTCTACAAAGTAATTTCCCTGCAATGCACAAAAATTTCAAAATTGACCCCCTGTTTTGTAACTCCTTTGCAATACACGAGTGAATCCGGCGCTCATTTCCAAGCTTGAATTTATTTTATTTTAGTAAATCGCGTAAAATAAATTTTCTATAAAAATTATTTTATTAACTTATCTTCTTCCGTGTGCCATTTTATAGTTACAGAAATAAGAGTTAGTTTTTTTGGGAAAAACAAATGTGTGACAAAATTTAAAAAACTTTTAAAAAATCATTAAATCAAGACGCCAGTTTGTTTTATTTTTCCTACTTTAAAATTAAAGGGAAAGTCCCACATAGCAAGTAATATTGTGAAAATAATAATTAATTGCAACAAAGTTTCCATATTGAAGAAATCTCGACGTTTGCTAAATATATGTTGGGTGCCGTTTTTCCATAGATTTCAGCAGACATTGAAAGTTGGAGGCGCCCTCTAGGACAAGTGAGCTAATGTCTTTTATCTAGTAGAGGGCGCTACGTGCTGTCATTAAAATGGCGCTAATTTGAGCGTTGCATTTTCCACCAAATCCATTTAGGCTATTCAGGAAATTTTATTGTTGGGCTCAAATCCAATTGCAATTTCCATGCCTTTCCTCATTTTTCATGCTCTACCTCCTACAATCACCTTCTTTCAAAGTGGGACTTTCCCTTTAAGGCAAAGATGCACTAAACTTCTGTTCAATTCTTTCCCCCACTGTAATACTTATCTAATGCATTTTTCGCCATTTAAAATTCATGCAAGCAAGGAATCAACACGATTAAGGTTGCTCCAAGTCCAATCTGGTAAAAGTTTATAAATATAAAGTCAAAAGGACCCATACAATTTTCAAATAAAGAATAAACTGGAAAATATTACTACGTGATTCTATCATTGTTGCTGATGTCACTGATAAAAATCAAATTCATTTTTGTGACTGGCTCGCTTGTAGTCCCAGTTTAATCTTTCGGTGAACAGACCATGTATGACAGACAGTGTTTCAAAATGCATTCCTCACTTTTATTTTTAATCAAAACTTCGACCAAATTCAACTGAGTTTATTTTCGCCTAATCACCACGTGCCATTTGTGAGGTCACAACCCCAAGCAGCCACGTTTTTTTTTTTTATTTCTCCAGCTGACATTATTATAGTTTTGAGCTGATGGGATTGGCGCTTGCATCTGTCGCTCATCTCTTCCATACGCCACTCAAATTCAACTGAAAAATCGATAATTGAAAAGATTGGTTTTTCTGCCGATGGATGTCACTAGTATTGCTTGTGGCGACCTTTTTCGTTTGGCCATTATGTTATATATTGTTAACCCACCCTTCGTATATAACACCCCCTCCTTTCTGCCAACCCTCCCCCCATCCCCCTCCCTCCCCCCTCTCATCCCCCATCTACCCCCCCTTTCCTTTAGCATTATTGCAAGAAAGCTCGTGGATCAAATCGTCTTTTCCCACCAACAAAATAAACTACGTTGTATAGGCAGACATTTGTAATTAACATAGTAGAGATTAGACATCTATTAACTTAGCTAACAGTAAGGTCAATGATAATGGAGGAAAATTTACATTAGACAAGAATTAAGAAAATACACTGAGCAAACTCAATTGGCCATATTATCTATACTTCATTCAGTAATTAATGAGCATTTTTTTTAATATGTATTATTTGTGACAAGGAGGAATACACGATTTTTTTTTCTTCCAGCAAATTAAATACAAATAAGGTTAAAGGACAAGGATGCCTGCAAGGTTTGGGAAAAGGAATACACAAATCAAAGATATATCTACACATTGTTTATTATTATAATGTTATTGTTGTTATAATATTTATTATAATTTTAGGATTTTTCCAAGTGAACATGACTGGGAGCTATTGATAAAGACAAAGGGTAGATCTGAATAAATAACAAATAATGGATATTTCACTATAATGGCTGACCATCTAAAAATGAATATATTTTTAATACAGCATGAACTTGCTTAGGTGTTATGCACGTCAGTACCTCACATAGAAAAACAGGGGTACAGAAATTGCAAATTAATTTGGCACTACCCCGATTCAAAACGATCTGATTTGATTTCACCCTAGATCTAGTTTTCTGTTAATTTACTAAATCGCAAGCGGCAGGCTTTAAAAACACAAATCAAATTTTAAATTTCAATTCTAGTAATTACTTAGAAATATTTCCTTCTAAAAATATATAAGAAAAAAAGCCCTTGGAATTAAGTGGTCTGACTCTGGCATATCAGTTCTGGCTGCTGTTCAACTGGAACTTATTTGATCTGATGTGATTTGACATTAGATTTGGATTTCTGCTGTGACAAATTCAGACAACTTATGACTGAGATTTATTATCATATAATGTTTATTTTAAGCAGGAAAGTAATATTCTTGGTTTGGTCTGATTTTCCTGATTTAAATTATTCCTATATTCCCCTAGGTCAAAGCATATTAGACACTCGAATAAGCATTAATGGTTCTGGAAATACATATTATGCTTATCCATCTTCAACTTTAAAAAATGCATCTTGTCATAAAATATACGGGCATAGGCCTAATATGCACAGAAGCCAAATACCAGAAATTCTTGCTGAAATTACCAGCAATTTATTATGTATCACAACATTTTGAAAAACAAGTCAATATCAATACTCGAGCCTTGGTGTATACCATATATATTATTCTCAGAAAATCGTTTTATTTTTTTATATATTGCAATTTATATACACGAGTAGCAATGTCAATCTATAAACAGCATGGAGGGCAAAGATAAGAAAAGACGAGAGATGTCTACATTGAGGCCATTCAATTTCGGCCATTGTCCATTTTCAATCAATATCCTGGAAGATGCATATATTCAGAAACAAGCTCGGCAGAGTTAATTGGGCATCATGTTTTTGGGCAAAATATATTTGATGCAGAAAACACAAAGTATTCTATAGTCGGCATATACGAATTTCATCAATATACAAAAAGCAAATACATATTCAGATGCAAATATATAGTAAAACAATATATACGGAGCCATAATAAATCGGAGTCAACAGAATAATACGTAATCAATCTGGACAATATTTATAGTTCTGGGTAAATAATAACTATGGCATCAATAAATCCATCAGACAATTTCATAGCAGCCATTTTTAAAATTTCTCTTGGATCATAAATCTGAAAATCTGGCCTGGCTTTTATGGAATTAAGAATCCCCGAATCCATCTCGTTTTTAAAGACGAGCAATGATTGCTGGCCAAGCCATAAAATGGCCGAGTGGAGTATTAATAGCGAAAATTCGGGATATAAAATATATTTTGAAAAAAATACATGTGTTGAGGTAACAAGACATGGCTGAAAGAGACAATGGTGCAATTTTAGAGCTAGGGGTTACTCATCTGCATACGTCAGACTAGTGTTCCGTTGGTTTTGCCAGGAAAGCCTTTGTGTGAGTTTGGCAGAGAAAAGGGGGAAAAGAAGGGGAATAAAAAGAAGGGGTAGGGAAAGAGGGTTAGGGCCAGGACTATGTTAAGGCATAGGGTCAGGTAACGACGTCACTGCAGGAACGGTAGGGGTTGGAAATTGGGTTATGAAAAACGCACGCGCCTCAAATCCATGCTTTTAAAATTATGCAAGAGACCTAGACTGCTTATAACCAGCCCAAAAATGGAACCCAGGGTCAGACAGACAGGGTGCACGAAAATATGCATACAGCAGGCAGGCAGGCTCCAAAAGCACCAAAATTAGGTTGGTCCATAGACATTGGGCAAAAAAATGGGCGCCATGTTTGGCATCTTTGAAACAAGGGGTAAAACAAGATGGAGTTGCTAAATGCAGTTATCAACTCAAAAGTTGTTTTTGGTTGCATTCTAATTCACGATATTCTATCCAAATTAATATGTCAATTTTTTTGGGGCAAGACACTGGTACCCTGCCCATTCCCTTATATATTTATAGAAGAATACATGCAGCAAAAATGTAAATAACATGTTCAAAGCACTCAGACATGATGCAGAATAAGTGTTATAATTCACAAAGAAGACATTATGCATTTCACATAAATAACCCATCCTTTTATAACCTGCAGTGTTTAGCCTATAAAAATATTGGAATCATGCTATACATGTTCTAATTTATATGTGAAGAATGTATATAAAACATGTTCTTTTTCTTTTGTAATAAGTGAAATTGAAAACCCATTTTTAAAACTGACTAATATATACTGCATGCATTAAATTATTTTGTTTAAGTTTGTACATTGTCTGCATTGCATATAAACATATTTGCTTAAAAATTTTGAGTTTAAAGTGAATAAGAAGTGTTTTTAAAAATCTGAAAACAAAATCTAAATGTTATTATAAATGAGAAAATATCTAACCAATGTACCAGGAATTTAATAGATTAATCTTTTATTGATGTAAACAATATTTTATGTATATAAACTGCATAACCTTTTTTCTGTTAAGTAAAATTTTAACAAATTTCAAAATTTCCATTTGACATTTTCATAAAAAAAATTTGTTTAGAAGTATATTTTATTTATGAATTTATTTTCAATGTAACAACACATTTTAATCGCATATGTTTATGCAAAAGTATAGATTTTATTCCATTTCTATAACAGAAGTATTGAAACAATTGCAATTTCAGACATTTATAGTATAATTGTTAGAATTCAGTGCTGCAAATACAGATGCTTCAAAAGCCTATATTGAATTATGGTCCTTAAAATGAAAACTTGTATATAGCTAGCTACTGTAATTAATTGTTTCAATTTATAATTTTAAAAAAAATTATAAAAGAGCAAATTTCCACGTTTGAGCAAATATTTAAATACTATATATACAACTCTCATTGTTATGCCCTTGAACACTTAAATGGCTAGACGTTTATAATTAACTTGAGTTATGGACATTTACAGAGATTGGCTAATTATTATGATGAAATTAAGGCTAGCCTTGATTGTATTATTGAATTTAAGCGAAAATCAAATTAGCATTTCGTTAAATTTGTCTATAACAATTGTAAAAATATAATTCCCATAATTCAATGCTAATTTAAATCATCTCATGCATACATTATAATAAAACTTATCATAATTTATTTAAATTTAAAAATCGATATTATTTATTTTCTGAACTAAATTTTCTTAAGAAATCAATATATTAGTGACAAATAGTTAATAGGGACTTTGCGCCATGCAACAAAAGTTGATAAAAATTACAAAAGTATAATATACAACGAAAGTTACAAACTAAAATTTCAAAGTGCATTTTATTCATAAAACGATGAAACTTGAAATAATAATAGCTAGGAAACCAATTTTAATATAATTTCAATTTATTTATTTATAATAATAGAATTGGATTGCTGCCAACTACTTTAAACATTCGTTGTTAATTACACTTTTGTACTTTTTTCCAACTTTTGTTGCATGGCGCAAAGTGCCTAATGTATTGGCAGTGCAATTATTAAACCAATAGTTATATAATATATTATTGAAAGTAATTTAATTCTAAGACAATTAACATGATTATACTAGTTTTAGGATTGTATAACATCTTAAATAACAAATATATTATAAAAATAGAATAAGATTCGTAATGAAAATTATCACAAAATGCATTATTGCATGTAGCAATGGTGATCGAGTTCAAAAACTTGTTTATAAGAAATTAATTGACGTAAAGGCTTATATGGGAGTAAAGTAATTTGTCTGATAGTTAATTAAATAATTGATAATTCATTACCTGAGTATGTGTGTTTATTGACAAACAGCTGCACATTATTATGTCATCATTCAACTTTCAAAAAGAATGTAAATAATAAGCATCAGGACCAAAATTTCAAAGTTAGGCTTAAACTAAATTATAATTTCAATGTCAGACATAATGAATTCCTAATGCAAATGTCCTAACTTAATTTATAACCAAGCATTCTTGAGTTTATTCTTAACTTTTACTTACAATATTAATTATTGACTTTAATAATTTATCTAATTAAAGAATTGGTCTTAAGTATATAAGCCTTTAGGCCTACTTCTTTGACATATCTTTTCGTACACAGTTATTAATGAAATCATTATGTTGAATCAAGTAATTAATTGTATAACTGATTAGGTCTTGGCTTAGGCAATAATTATACTGTCATGAAATTAATTATTTACAAATATTTTAGTAAAAAGGGGTATAATTATTAAAACAAATAATTGACTAATATTCTTATTATTAAACTAAATTATAGCTATTCTGTCTGTATGATAATAATGCAGTTGATTAATAGTTTTATAATGTAATTTTGTTAACAGATTATAACAAATATTTATAGCATTGTGCACTGCCACACTATACAGACATTCGTTAAAATTGTAAAAATAATAAATAATTACAATTTATTTAGGTTCAATTTTGAAAATTTTGCATCAGACACACAGATATTCAAACTATTTTGTTTATCTAACTCACATAATCTTTGTATTATATAATAAACAGTAATCGTTATTAATTTATATAATATGAGATTAAGTTAAATTCCGAAATGGATATGATGACTATATTTATTTTATTACAACATGTTCAAAATTAAAAACAAAATTTGTATTTTTAATATTTATTTTATCATGCTTCATTTACGCCCATGTTAATATTTCAATATGAATAATAAAATAATGAGCCAATCTTCAAATGCTCGTATATAATATAAATAAAAATTAAATAAATTAAAATGAACGATAAGTAACTAATTTAAAAATAAAAATAAAAAGTGTGCATTCAAAAATTTATATTCACTTTTAATACGCTCAACAAAACAACAAGCAATTACAACAATAATTTAATAAATTAAAAATCTGGTCTAAAAAATTTAAAATTCAGCCATACTTTTAATAAATTAAATGACCAAACTACGTATATATAAAATTATATTAAAAGGAAAGGCATGCGTAAAAATAATTTCTAAAGACAACAAGCATGCAGTAAAACAATTATTTTGATCACAAATTTAAAAAAAAACCCGTAAAATTAACTTAATTATAAAATTATAATGAATCAACTCGAGAGTGCATAATTTTAATCTAGAAAAATTAAAGAGCAAACGAGAAAGAATTAAGACAGATCTTATTGCATTTTGTCAATTAAATCCTAAGAAAAGCGGTTTTTAAATTAGAAATAAAAACGAAAAAAAAATCTGCATGCATTAATTAAGATGTTAGTATTACAATACGTAAGAAACAAGAAACGTTAAAATCTGAACTAAATGTAAAACATCACCTGCAATCAGCGTAGATCCATTTAGGCTTACAACAATTTTACCCAAGAAAAAGAAAAGGCGTTTTGGCTACATTGTACAAAAAAGTCCAATCATCTTATTATTATTTTGTAAATAACGATGACAATTTAGCATCTCCATATTGTTTGGCAATACCGTCATGCACCAGCATCGATGCAGCGAGCAAAAATTATCCTCCTAAATGCTAGGAACTAGGCTTTTTGGCCGGTTGAATTTTTAAGCCTTTTCCCAAAGCCTTGCCATTGCTGGACAGAGTGACCATTAGGCTTAATATTAGATAAGCCTAAATCTATCAATAAAATAGCATGAAGTGACCATAGAGCAAGCAGCCCTGCAGAGGAGATCAATGGCTGCCACTGCAGTTTTCTCACAGTTGGAAAAGCCATGCGCGGTGATGACGAGCAAAATGCACTGAGATGGCACTGCAGTGGTTTGCAGGAGAAACACACACACCCAAACAAGCAAAATAGACTGGGGTATAGGCATGTGTTTTTACTTAAAAAAGATATATCTCAATATATATATATATAGTAAACAACAAGGTTATAGAGACCGAATTGCATAACACACGTGATCTAACATATAGCAAAAATGAAGGTATAAACATGAAACTATGTAAAAAAAAATGCTATTTTCTGCGAAATTTCAGCACAACCTATCTTTCCATCTGCAAGTGAGTTTTTAAGATGGTGCAATAAGGAAAGCTGCCTACTTTTATGTTATTATGGATATACGAAGAAGAAGAAGAAGGAGCTTGTGTATAACATTGCATGCCTTCATTTTTTACCCAAAAGCCCCATATATATCCGAGCCAATGCAAAACCCCCTCCTTTCACATGTAAAAGCAGCCAGACAGAGTGGGGGTAAAAGTGGGCATAAAGAAACAAGCCTAGGGAAGGGGGAAAACAAGAAAGAAAGAAAGGGGGAAAATGGAGGGCTACCCGAAATTTTGCATATAATATATGCATCTCTTGCTACAAATTTGGGGAGAATATTCAAAAAAAGTTGAATTTTTTTCCAAGAGGGTTATGACAGGACGTATAGGGGTACGTTATGATGTAACTCCTCAAACTTTTTTTTTAAAAATGGATAAAAAAACGTGTGTGTATGGTGGGGGGTTAATGGATGGGGGTTAGACGTGAGAAAAGGACTAAATGTCAGGCATGATATGTAAAAAAAAGAGAGGAAAAAAAAATCAGCAGAAATTTTGCCTGTATTTTTCAAACGGTTTAATATTTAAACTTGCGTTTATCACTGAAACAAGAATCACACAATTATCTGATGTCTTAAGGAAGTCATTCATGAGGATAGGTCAAACTCCCAAATATTACAATAGACTCACGACCAGATTATAGGACAAATATGGGTGGGGGGGGGGCTCTTCCCCGAACCTCACTCTCAACCCCATCAGCTACCATGTTTGCATTGCGAGCTCTGTCATGGGTGTGAAAATATTGCAAACACAGTGGACTGGTTCACAACCCCTCCCCTCACGTAAAGATATTTTATGTCCATCACTGGTCAAGAATATCCAAGAATCACCCAAGATGCACCTGAGACAAACAAGAGGCAACAGAAGCATGCAAATTAACAGAACTTTTACTCATTGAACAGTACATGAAGTTAGGAATTTTCGTCTAAAATAACATTAATTTGGCTAATAAAACAGAAAGGTATGGAAATTCGTGTAAAAAATATCATAATAATAAATATAATTTCATTGACAAGAACTGTCCAAGTAAAATTGATTTGTCAAATATGGTCATAACCATTAACTGAGATATTGGCTGATTTATTTGAAAAAATTAATAATTTTTTCGCCAAGGACTTTGTATTAAGTCTGAAATCTATCAAAAATTGCTCATTTTTTATTGTTTTATTTATGCTCCTTTATTGTATACGATAAAAATCATCCACAATAAGACAAGACATATGTCCCATGCTATTTTTATTACGACATTAATAAATAAATCCGGCATAAAATTTGACAACGAGATATTAGTGCATAACATAGAGAACCCCCAGTTACAGTATGTCATAAGTCAAATGTATATTGGAGTGATCTATGATTTTTTGAGATTTTTTTGCAAGATGCACTATACCAGTGGGAGGTCAAATGAAAAATACACAATTTTTGTGTTTTTTGCTGAAATGTTTCAGACTATGTTGTCGACAAATATAATAAACATTTTTTAAAATGTCAACAAATAAAACATTGATTGTACACAAAGGATAAACTTTTTTTAAATTATTGAAAAATATGTCCAGAAGAGAGGAGTATGTTCGAATATTCATTTTTATTTCATTTTTTTGAAGCCACGCAAAACATCAATTTTAAATGCATTTTTCTCATCACATTATTATCCACAAAAGTGAATGTATAGCTATAATGTAATCCACCAAATGGCTGGTAGAATTAATGACTTTTGGGGAAAAAAATGGTGAAAATGACCTAAACCTATGCTAAAAATCAAGTTTTTGTTATACCACACAGCACTTTATGGCTTTCATTATTTAGGATTCCATATGCATACGAAATTCCACTTGCTCTATCATTATTATGTGAATTTAAAAATTCCAACTATTTTCTATCGCAAGTGTACGCAATTGAAAAGGATCCCATAAAAATTGCCTATGGCTTGCCTGAATCTTTTTGGATCAAGACGTATTCATGCGCATTTAAGAAGTGGGGGATAAACGTATATAGGGAGAAATAAGGGGATAAAAAAACCCAAAGAAAATTATCGAGGGAACTTCCAACAAATACAGGCAAGAAAACTATATACATATATTACGAACAACTGCTCAAAGAAGGAAAAAAATCTTCGATATGTGACATCACGATGATGATGATTTTCACGTAAATCATGTAAAGAATAACCATAAAAAAATATGGAAAATGGCCAAAAACTATATGGAAGAATAGTAGAAGTTTGCCATTTCAAAGAGTTATGGCAAATTTAGTATACATTCCTACACACAAAGATTCAATCTACATTAGAGGTAAAATATTCCAACAAATTGGATTTTTTTTCTTTGGATAAAAATGCATTATGTTTTTATCATCATTTTTATAACTTTAAAAAGAAAGCAAGAATGCATTATTAAGTTCATATTTTGGAATGGCCAGCATGATTTTAATTTCAATTCAATTTTTCTTTAGATTTGTAAAATGTTAATGTTCTAACATTAAACACTTACAGAAAGCTATACGCTCATGTATAAATAAATGCATGATTTTCCAATAAATATATTAATTTTTGAGATTATGCAAGTCTTTTTTAGCAAACATCACAAATGTTACCAATCACGAAGGTCTGTTGCTCCCCTGTGAAGACAATCCATAAACGTTTTCAAAAAAAAATCAATACATGACCACATTTTTGCCCACTTTTACATGCAGTCCATACCTCAGAAAATCACCTTAGCCTGGACTTCACTTTTTACACATACTGACAGTGGACTGGTCAATGACCCCTTCTACATGGTCAGTTGAGTGAACAAAATCGATTCCAGCTCAATGAAAAATGCATTACAATTTAGATTCAAATTAAAAAAAACAGGCTAATTGTAATCGGTGTAAGCCTTCAAAGTGTCAATTTAAAATTCAAGGGTAAAAAGAATTGATTCAATTAACATTTTATTTCATCCCCCCCCCCCTTTTCCTCAATCATAACCTATTCTAATGTCATTTTTCTGAGTAGAAACTGCGCAGGCGCAGAGCTTTTCCATGTAAAAAGACTTAAAAAATCTCTCCTATAGTCTGTTATAAGACAAGTTCTAACCCCGCCAGGGCTATAAAAACCCAGGATTTCATCCTCAAACAACTCCTTGCATATCTTAAATCTCACTTTTTTTTCTCAATATGCAAAATGTACGGGTGGGAAAAAATATTGGGACCCTAGTTTAAGAATAAGAGAAAAAAAATTAGAAAAGGGATTGTGAAAAGAATGGTTTATATAGAAAAATTTGGATGAAAAAGAAGGGGTGTACTTAGATCTGGGTATCTATAAAAAGAGGGCGAATTTAAATAGTGGGTTAAGGTCTTCTAACCCATGGATTTTTTTAAACACGTTATGGTTACCCCCTCATTCTTAGTTGAATTTGGTTATTCCGCCCCTTTCAAAAGATTCTGTCCTTTCCTTTGTGGGGGTAAAGAAAGGGCCATAAAAAATGTTCAAAACGGATCAGAAAAATTGTAAGAGAGATTTTTTTTACCCTCTAAAAAAAAGTTAGGTTAGGGACACATTGGGTCACCTATGTAACGCAGTGTAATGCCATATTGTATGGGGTGGATAATGTAACCTGTAAACTAGTATAATCTGGGTATTTTGGATTAAAAAATACCGCCTTATTGAGAAAAAAAAACTTAAAAACTCGAATTATATTCAAAATGACATTTCAAATTTTAGAGAATGTTTCAAGGATTATGGGGGTAATAGGAAAAAAAATGATCTTATTATAAATCATGGGTTTAAACACCCAAATTATGCTAAAATGAAGAGGTTCCTGATAGAGATAACAATGATATTTTAGGGAAGCTTCCTGACTATGTTAGTCGTCATAATAGGCCAAAAATGCATTAGTTAACACTATCCAATTGGCTTGTTACAACTTTTCATGTTATTAAATCAACTATACGATATGTTATTGTTAAATATTTTCATTAATATTACATCTGGATAGAAAAATAAGTAAATATTTGAGTATTATATGTTATCATAAAGGATATAAAATAAATACATTCTGTTAAAACTTCCCAATTAGGTAAACAAGTTTGTATAACTTTTGAATTTTTAAGAGACTATTGAACACAATTTAATAGTTCAAGTAAAACATAAGTTGAGGAAAAAATAAATTGACACTTACATTAAAAAATTAAAGGGACAGTCTCACTTTGAAACAAGTTATTTTTAAACAGTACACAATTACTAGATATTAATTTCTGTGCCGATAATAATTGCAGCAAAGTTTTCATTTTGAAGAAATCACGACGTTTCCAAAATGCACGGTAGGCGCCATTTTCCTTA